>JADLZN010000559.1:210827-485724 GCA_018155175.1 Sinocyclocheilus anophthalmus | reverse complement strand
CTCTATTGTGATGTACATTTGTGTTAGGGACTGTTGACTGTGGAATTGTTACACTGGAGAAATGGTGACTGGTTTCTTTAATTGCTATTCACATATGCTAATATGATATTATAATACCAATATGCACTGTGGCCTGGCCCCATGTTAGCAAATTAGTCAGGTACATGTGTTAGCCAGGTACATGTGAACCAGCCATCTTGCCAGCTGAGATTAGTTAAGTTAATTAGTTAATTAGCTAAGCCATGAACACACTACACAACTGTAAGGCTGATTATGAATGTAATTTGATACATAAAACTGATCACACCCAAATGCATCAGAGCCAGTTGCGTTCAGTCGGTGTTTACAGTCAGCATTTAAAAACATAAGTTTGTTCAGTTCAGTCTTCGAATGTTTCAGCTAGTCGTTAAGTGTGTCCCTGGCTTTAAGTTGCATATCAGTATTTATAATTCCCATATCAGGTCATTACTAGACTACATTACTAACTCAGGATCATATTTCAATAACTATACAAGCATGTTTCGTGGAAGCATGTATGCATGATTTGTTTCATATTTTGTTTAACTAATAGTTATTTTCACCTTTTAGGTTGTTAGTAACTGATTGCAATGACATATTGTTCTCTGTATTTCAGGATGTGTCAAGTCTTTCCAAAGGGACAAAGAAATAAAAGTTAAGAAAAAAAGGAGTCACCAAAACAACACCAGAAGCAGAATGTATCTGTTAAATTGAAATCTCTGTCAAATGCCAACACCAAACTGAAAACCGAATTGTAGAAATACTTTGAAGGAAATAATATGAAATTCTACATAGTTTGTTATATACAATGAACAACCAATTAGAGAATTTTTAGATATCAACAGTTAAAAAGAATGAGTTTAACACAATGATCTCACATGGAATTTCACGTACATGATATCACATGGTGAGGCTCACAGTAATGAGCGCACATGGAGTGTGCAGTGCCTCACACTGCGAACCATTGTATGAGCGGAAAGTGAGTGTGCAGTGACCTCACATTATGACCATCATATGAGCACAGTGAGTGTGCAGTAACCTCACATTGTGACCACAGTATGAGAGCACAGTGAGTTGTGCAGTGACCTCACATTGTGACCACAGTATGAGCGCACAGTGAGTGTGCAGTGACCTCACATTGTGACCACAGTATGAGCGCACAGTGAGTGTGTTGTGACCTCACATTGATTACAGTATGAGTGCACAGTGAGTGTGCACAGTGAGTGTGCAGTGACCTCATTTTGTGACCACAGTATGAGCGCACAGTGAGTGTGCAGTGACCTCACATTGTGACCAGAGTATGAGCGCACAGTGAGTGTGCAGTGACCTCACATTGGAAGCATAGTGTGAGCACACAGTGTGTGGTTACACTTTTAGCTCACTGTGACACACACATTGTGACCACACCATGAGAATCATGTGAGCTCATGTAATGGTAATGTCTCTACACACCAGACGCGAGTGACAACAGCAAATAGGACCATCCATAATTATTTGCTACAAATGGTTAATTTTCCTAAGGGGAACGACAGATTCCCGACTGCAAACTGATTACAGTCTAACTTAGCGCTGGTGCTACTTCTAACATAAAGAACAAATTGATTTTGAATAACAAAATCAATTTTTATATATATGTGTATGTCATATTATTATGTATGTTACAGTATGTTATATACTGTGTATATACTGTATATTAACGTTACCTACCGGTATATGAACTTCATCCAGTTCTGTAAGGTGACCTTGCTTTTCTCAAAAATGTAGCCCGCCCTGCATGTCTTTGTTACTTTCTGACTGTGGATTTGTCTTTGACATTCACTAAAATCACCGTAAATATCCATCATGTCGATGAGCAAGAAGTAAGGATGACGGAGAAAAAATGTAGCCAAGTAGACAATCATATAAAGGGTCACATTTGGCAGTTATTCTTAGACATAATTTAGCCATTGGGTGACTCCAAACGTGCCTCTGTTAAAAGAGTAGATCACTTAGGAAGTCAGGGGGATCTCATTCAATTTTGATCTATTAGAAAATCCAGAAAGATGGTATACATGTGACACACGGCATTTAATTCTTGTCTTGATGAGTCTGTGCTTTTTTTAGCCATTTAATTAACCTTCTTGTACCTCTTCTGCTGGTCTGCTCACAAAGTGAAACAACTTTCGTTCCAAGTCCCATTATTTCGCTGCTCAAAAAACCTGTCACCAAGAAAAACTACAAGGAGATCTAAAATAAAGAAGAAGAAAAACATGTATAATGTCGTCTGATTTGGTAGGCGCCTTTTTGTCCTTATTTGGAAAGTTATGTACTATGTTCACACCAAACGTACTCATTGGACAAGCTTTAGCTATTCATGTTACAGTATTTCGAAGCTTTACTTTTGAAAGGGCAAGCAATCACTGGACAACCACAAAAATATCTAAATCTGAAATCAAACCTAAAAGGGTTTTGGATCTATGTGCTCAAGAACAGTTAAAAAGATCCGGATTACAGCATTTCATTCAAGAGCCATTTATCGCACCAAACATGGCGTGCATACAATTTGAGCAAGACAGAATGAAAAATAAAAATTGCATTAAATTGTTGGAAGATATTCAAATAACTGGAATAAAGTCAGCCATTATTGTTATGGAAGAGGTCTGACACAACAGGTTAGTTTTATACAAAACAGTTTATTTGGTCACAGTGAGTACTGGTGTCGATTCCGGAGGAAGTGACGGTGAGGGAAAGGTCCATGAGAGCGTGCAGAGGATATGGAGAGTGGAGTAATAAGAGTCTTTTGCGTGATTGAGGCTGGAAGGGAAGCACACACCTCAGCGATCCGGAAACTAGGAGATACAGGAGACACTTGGACACTAGGAGGAACACAGGAGGTAATTAATGCAAGAAGTATTCAAAGGTAATCACCACCACGGTGCCGGGACTGCAGAATTTCCTTCACCTTGTAGACGAGCCTTCATCCAGGATCAAGGGAAGAGTGGGTTCCTCCGTCTGGCCAGGCTCTGTGGGGAGAGAGACAGGTTCATGGTGAGGTTTTAGTATGATACTGAACTTGGATATTCTGTATTGGGGTGCGGTGGCGTTTGGAGTTGATATGTGACCGGGTTTATTTGTTTGAGGATGGTGAAGGGGCCAACATATCTGGTACTGAGCTTCTTGCAGGGCAGGCGCATACTGATGTCCCGTGTTGACAGCCATACCTTTTGACCTGGTTGATAGGTAGGTGTTTCAGTTCTTCGAAGGTCCGCTGTTGTCTTCTGCCTGCGCACTGCCCGTTGGAGATTGTGGTGAGCAGCGTCCCAGACCCTCTCGCGTTCCCGAAACCAGTAGTCCACCGCCGGAACATCAGAAGGTTCCCCAGACCAGGGGAACAGTGGAGGTTGGAACCCGAGCACGCACTGGAAGGGAGTGAGACCAGTAGAAGGCTGTCGTAGGGAATTCTGGGCGTACTCGGCCCAGCCCAGGAAATGGTTCCAGGAATCCTGGTGGCCATGGTAGAAGGTTCGTAAGAATCGCCCCACCTCCTGAATATTCCTCTCCGTCTGACCATTCGATTGAGGATGGTATCCGGACGAGAGGCTTACAGTCACACCTATAAAAATGTGGAGTGTGAAGAAGGCATCCATCCTTGGAAATCAATTGCGGTCCCCGTCGGAGACAATGTCTTCGGTAATTCCCATAATAATCGTAAGACGGATTGAGATAGTCTCTTCCGCAGTTTCTAGCCTGGGGATAACCTCTGAGGCAGAAGGAGACATGACTTCGAGAAGCGGTCAATACACCAGATGCTTGTTACCTTCAGAGGGGGCAGTTCGTGACAAAGTCTTATCTAGTTTGACCAGGGGCGTATTTGGCACTGGAAGAGGAATGTAGTTTTCAGATGGTAATGGCGGCTGGTTTGTGTGAAGACATTCACCTCCGGACCTCCTTGCACGAACCCTTCTCATTCCCTTGCCATATTGGTCCATCCCCGAAAAACCGACGAAACCCGCCGCCCCAAACCACCAAGACCCCCAAAAACCTCCCCACCCCGCCCCCTCCCCAAACAAGGAAAACCCCTCCCCCAAGCGATCTTGTAGCAGCGAGAGGGTTTGTTGGCCCCTGGATGGCTTATGCCTTCGGATGAGTGATCAATGATGATGGGGTGCGCTTTGTCGCCGCGGATTTGTTAGGAGCTGTTTTAGGCCACTGAATTTAATTGCCTCGACGGGACTGACTATCATCTTTGGTGTTATTGATGCTTTCCGGTTCTTCGGGGCCTTCTGTGTGACTGTGAATACGTGACAAGGCGTCTGCTTTGACGTTTCTGGGACCAGGGCGATAAGTAATGGTAAAACTGAACCTGGTAAAGAATAATGCCCATCATGCTTGGCGGGGATTTAGACGTTTAGCCTCACAAAGATACTGGAGATTCTTATGGTCGGTCAGTACGGTGAATGGATTGGCTGCCCCCTCCAGCCAATGCCTCCACTCCTCTAGAGCCAGCTTGATGGCAAGGAGTTCTCTGTTGCCGATGTCATAGTTAATTTCTGCCGGGCTGAGCTTCCATGAGAAGAAGGCACATGGGTGGAGTCTGGTTGGGTTCCCCTGCTGCTGGGACAGCATTGCCCCCACTCCTGTAGTGGAGGCGTCCAGTTCCACAACGAATGGGAGGTCGGGATCTGGATTGACTAGGAGTGGGGCGCTAGTGAAGGTTTTCTTGAGGGAGGAGAAAGCTTCTATGGCCGCGGGAGTCCAGGACAGAGACTTGGATTTCCCTCGGAGTAAGTTGGTGAGGGGGCTGGTGATCCTGCTGTAGCCAAGAATGAAGCGACGGTAAAAATTGGCAAATCCCAGGAATCGTTGGAGCTCTTTAATCGTGGTGGGTTCTGGCCAGGAGGTTATAGCTTCCACCTTCCACTCGTCCATCTGGATACCGGTATTGTCATGTCTACCCGAGACTGTACGTTTGGTTGGGAAGTGCCCTTTTCACCTTGTGGATAGTTTTGGCTCTCTGCAGGGCGTTGGAAGGAACCTCCGCCGTGCTGGCGATTTCCCTGATCGTCCCGGTAGTAGAATTGAGGGATTCTCTATGTATACAATGACGAACCGTGGATAAGACCCAGAGCACCTCGTCATGAAGTCCGGAATACAGAGGGGGCATTGGCAATTCCATAGGCATGACCAATACTCGTATGGTTCCAGTTAGGGTTCACAAGGCAGTCTCCTTCATCCCCCTCACTTATCCGATGAGGTTTACAGCACTGCGGAGGTCCCAACTGAGGCAGCTGTGGCCCCTGGTAGAGCTCAAGGGCACTTGGGACAGGGAAAGGATATCGGACTTGCTTGAGATGTTCTATTCTCTGTAATTCCGATACAGGGCCTCAAACCTCCGGCCTTCTTGGCCACGAAGAAGAAGCTTGATGCAACAGGGGAGTTAGATGAACGGATGTAACCTTGACCCAGCGCCTCCCTGATGTATTCCTCCATGGCCTTCTGCTCAGGAAGCGATAGGGAATAGATCTTTCCAAGAGGCACTGGCTCACCCGGAATGAGATCGATGGCGCAGTCCCATGGCCGATGTGGTGGTAAGCGGGAGGCTTGTTTGGGGCAAAACATGTCTCTGAAGGGGGCATAGCAGGTTGGAATTTCTACGGATTGCTTCTCGATGGGACTCTCAATGAAGGTTGAATTCATGGGAAGGGCCTCTGGCTGAATTTCTGGTCGAGGAATCAGAGTCCCCGGGGAACAGTCCGGAGCAATCCTTGAATCACCTCACCACGGGAACGTGGAGGGCTGCAGGGGCCATGCAAGATCATAGCCCTGGAAGCTCCACAATATAAACAGAGCCCGGGTCATCCTTCTCTGCCGCTCCAGCAGAAGATCATCGTTGCTTTTCCACGGATCGTGGTTCTGGTGCTAGTCTGGAGGATCACGGGCCGTCGGCGGAGGCCAGGAGGTTGTGCGTGGACTGGTAAGGCTGGCTAACAGACTGCATCGCCAGCATGCGAAGGCAATTGCATGACTTTTCCAATCCAACGATCCTGCATAGGCGTGAGCTGTAACTGAATCTGGGGTTCCATCCCCTGTCTTTCGGTGGTCATAGCGCTGCATCCTCATTCCATCCCTCGCCACCAGCGAGAGTTCTTAACTTCAGCGAGTATTCGGCAATTGACGGTGCCTTGTTGTAAGTGATAGAGCTGCTCTCCCACAGCGGCATCTCCGTCTGTCCTTCCAAATACCTCGCGAAAATGCACCAGGAAGTTCTGCAGATCTTGAATGATGGGGCTGGCCTGAGCCCAGATCGTTTTCACCCATTGGAGTGCAGGTCCTGTTAGCAGGGAGATAATAAAAGCAATTTTAGAGGTGTTGGTGGGATATGAATGTGGTTGCATCTTAAAGGTGAGATTGCACTGGAGGAGAAATCCGTTGCACTCCTCCGCCGAACCAGAGTAGGGTGCCGGTCGGGCCATGGGACTAGCGATGATGGTAGGCGAAGAAGTGGTGGTTGGGATGGAAGAGGTCTTCCGTTACAGAAGAGGTCTGACACAACAGGTTAGTTTTTAACAAAACCATTTTCTTTGGTCACAGTTGAATACTGGGTGTTGATTCCGGAGGAGTAGGGTGAGGAAAGGTCGCTGAGAGAGTGCAGAGGAATGAGATTTGGGAGTAATCCAAAAGGAGGGTCCTTAGATTGACTTAATTGAGGCTGGCAGGTATCCCGGGGAAGCGACACACCCTCGCGGATCGGGAATTGTTTGTTTTTACTAGGGGAGATACAGGGAGACACTTGGGGAGACGAGGAGACAGCTAGGATACCACAGAGTATAATGCAAGAAGTATTCCAAGGTAATCAGTAGCAAAGTCATTGAGTCCTCTACGTGTATACGAGACCGGACAGTGAGGGTGTCTGAGGTGTGTGCTTTTATGCAGGCTGGTAATGAGGTGCTTGATTGGTGACAGGTGCAGGTGCTCAGAACTCAGGTGAGAGGGATCGTTGTGATTGGGTGGTGGCCGAGCCTGGCCGATCTGTTACAGTTATTACACTTTGGAGTAATGACCTCGACGCGGAGGAGTCACATCAGATGATTGAATTAATTAATCAGCAGAGATGGCCGTTATGCGCAAATAGGATTGGAGAATCGACGTACACACCGTTCTAGTTCAAAAGAAAGCATGGCGATGGAGAGGAGAAATCCGCACAAAAGGGCATGACCTCAACATCTGCTCGACGAAAATTATGAAGCAGGTAATTGTGTATGTCATATTTTTCAAATTTGTACAATATTAGCATTAAGTTAGTTAGTTAGTTAACACATGCCGGTAGAACAGTACATCAGTGGAACCTGGTTTCACAAAACAGCCTTAATTCTAGTCCCAGGCTAAAATGCATGCTTGCGCTGTCATAAGTGAAAATAACTTGCACGGGCAGATCTTAGAATATGTCAAAATGCACACCAGTAATGAATTTTTCTAAGACATTTTTATAAAAGCTACCTAAATATCTTAATTTAACTAAGGCCTAGTCCCTGCTTAAGCTAACCTATGATCAAAACATCAAGGAAGTTTATAAGACACTTTGATTTATATGATATTTTATGTTTAATCTAATATTAAATTCAATAAATTTTGGCTCTTCTCTCATCATAAATCAAATGTTTGTGTTTTGTATCAACAGAAGCATCAGCACCACCAACACTAACCCTGCAGGTGTCCTTAATAAAACTTAAGGAAGAAAATGCATTTTTGAAATCAAAATCAAGGTCCTTGAGGACAAATGCCGAGATTTAGAGAATGAGAGGGATTTCCTGCGCAGCAGTCTGACAAATGGTAAAATGTCGTCTGTCTAATAAAAAGCAAGTCAATTTTTAATATGCACGCATTCAAATTGTTCAGTTTTTATAAAGATTTAGGTCTAATAAACAGTATTTTTAAAAATAGTTTAAGATGGTTTAAGGGTGAGAAAATTTTAGGGGGAAATTTTTATTTTTGGATGAACTATCCCTTTAATGCCTACAAATATGCATAAAATTGTGAGCACTAACTTGACATGTCACATATTTAAGTCACATAAGTAACATTGAGTTACATGAATCATGGCTTTTTTTCAAAATCTCACCCTAAAAAGATATACAGGTCATATACACCTAATATGGCTTGAGGGTGAGAACATTTTGGGGGAAATTTTCATTTTTGGATGAACTATCCCTTTAATGCCTACAAATATGCATACAATTGTGAGCACTAACTTGGCATGTCACATAAGTAACACTGAGTTACATGAATCATGGCTAACTTTAAATGGACCCTTTTCATATCTCCACAGTTACCAAAAACAAATTTATTAAATTAATTTTTAAGTGTATTTGATAAGCTCTGTAAAAATGGATTGATAAAAAGCCATCTGTAAAAAAGAAAAAAAAAAGAAAAAGTATTTTTTATTTTACTGTGCAGCATTTTAAACATTTATTAAGAAGTAAATTATTTTACATTTTATTTTAAGTTGCAATTACATTTGTAAACAATTCACAAATACACAATTCTCCAAATGTATTGGTATGTCTTAATTATATTATTAGCTCACATCATGTAGGGTGGCAAATAATTAAAATTAAATTAAAATAGTTTTGTTTGTATTTCATTATCAGCGTTGTCAACAAAGGAAGAGTTGCAGGGAGCTTCTTCCAAACCCCCCCAAAATTTGATTGTGAACCCTGACTCTTCCGATGAAGACTATTTTGACCTGCCTGAAGAAAATAAGAAGGTGAAAATAGAGAAGAAAGGAAAAGAAAAAAAAGAAAGCAAGGTCAACTCCTCATCCTCTTCAGATGAATCTTTTTCCACCTCTGATTCATCGGTTTCCTCTTCACCACAAAAAAAGAGGAAGCATAAGAAAAAGTCAAGAAAGATAGCAAAACGCAGAATGAAAAAAAAAGTATTTTTTAAAAATGTTTTCTAGTAAAATGTAGTGAGTATTTTATATAAAAAATAAATGCCATAAATACTTTGCACTTCTCAATTAAAGCCAGGGACACACTGCACGATTTTCGGCTGTCGCAGACGAAAGATTGTCATCTTGAAACAATCGTGGTGATTTCTGTGATTGTGGCTTCTAAACGGTGGTCTTATGTCGTAGGGGAAGTCGTGGCCTAATGGTTAGAGAGTCAGGACTTGTAAGCCAAAGGTTGCGGGTTCGAGTCTTGTACCGGCAGGGATTGTAGGTGGGGGGGAGTGAATGTACAGCGCTCTCTCCCACCTTCAATACCACGACTGAGGTGCCCTTGAGCAATGCACCGAACCCCCAACTGCTCCCTGGGTGCCGCAGCAAAAAATGGCTGCCCACTGCTCCGGGTGTGTTTGTGTTCACTGCTGTGGTGGTGCACTTATTATGGATAGGATGCAGAGCACTAATTCCGAGTATGGGTCACCATACTTGGCCACATGTCATGTTGTTTTTTTTTTTCACTAGAGTGAGAAAGGTTTAAAGACGGCCGTTGTCACGGTCTTGCGCCAGTGTCAGAAATTCAGCATGACATCTCACAGTGTGTTTGCTGCTACGGCCTACGTCTACTGACCAGCCAATAAAAACGCAACACGAAATGGTGCTTAATCAATGCGATACGGTGCTAAAATGTAAACCTGCTTACCTCAAACTCTTTTCCATCCCTCCTTTACAGCTTCCTTTGTTTTTTCAGCACACAGAAACCACAAATTCCAAAGTGTGATTCATCATGCTTTTCTGTTTACCAGTAGTGCATGCTGATGACGTTTTATTGCTCTATAGTAACTTGAGTCGTAGCCTACAAGTCAACAGGTGTCATCATCGTACAATCAACATGCATCGGACCCAGGATGATTAGATCCATGTCGCACAGTGTGATCTGCAATCATCTTATAAGATTGCTGAAATCGCAGTGTGTAGGAGGCTTTACACCATAAATTAATATTTGCAGTAACCAACTTTGTTAATTTAATCCCACATTGATTCTGATGACACCCTTAGTGTGTAGTGTTAATTATTTTAAGTACTTAAAAGATGTTTAACATATGTATTTAACTGGTTTTGCAGCAAAAGACAATACATTTAAAAAAAAATGAATTCAGTGAATTTGTCAATGAACTGACTAAAGTGAATTTTTTTTAATCAAGCATTTTAATAACTGATCAATAACTGTCCATTACCATTAAAGTGAAATTACTAAACCTAATCATAAGAGCCTGATAAAAAAATGCTTATTTACTATAAAACATGTCAGTCACAATTAGAGGCTTTTGCATATGAATTCTTCATATATGAAATTGTCTTACTGGAGTTACATACTAAGCATGCACCTTTGATCTATTCCAGTGTTTCTACCAGAAGATGCAATCCAAAGATACAAAAAGGTCCTCAAAACGCTGGCTTACCACAAGTGTGGGGTGGACCGCAAAACAATTGTGGAGACTGCAGCGATAGCAGAGCTAGAAGCTTGTGACGCTGAAGCCTACAAGACATTGCGTGAAGAGTTTGCCAAACATTGCAAAGAAATGTGCGTAATGGAGCCACTTCGATGAATTATCGAGGAAAAAAAGAAGAATGGCATGCTTATCGACCATTGCCAGAAAAAAAGTAACTTGAGTTACATTAAATGTTGAGCAACACAGTTAATGTTGAGAAACATTGCCGAAGTTGAAGTTCAGGCATACACAATATTTGCTGTCATCTTATCTGTTGTTATATTTAGTAAGTTCCTAGTAATTTGCTGAAAATTTTGGTATTAATGTTTTCTTTACGACAGTGTTCACCTTTTGATTGTTTTGTTGTGTGAAAATAGACACAACATTCATTGAAAACATTATCAACACTTATTGCAATAAATGTAAATGTTCTTATAATTTGTCATTGTTTTTAAGTAGAATTAAGGTTCTTTATTAATTACTTACCAGTTCGCTATGTTTTCACTTTAGAATACTGTTCCAGGTTCTAAGTAATTCCTTGAGAATGATGTGGTAATTGTTTATTAATGACTCATGGGTTCCCTGTATTCTCATTTTCCCTCAGTCATTGCCTTAAATACAGAAATCATTTGGTATCACTTTATAATAGTGATGCTAAATATCCTGAGGAAAACAGACACACAAAATGTATATAAAACCATAAAATACCTGAGGCATGTTGGCAAGGCACTTAGAGTGGGGATGGGGTTCCAGATCCATCCTGAACTTCTGATTGCAGACAACACTTACATTAAAAAAAAAATAAATAAAAAACATTATCATCAACATCATCATCATTAATGTAGTATCTACAGCGTTATTTTAATGAAAATTGTCGACAGCGCATTATTATAACGCGAGAGCGCGTCAAATGCACAAGCAATGAATCTCTCTGCTTACATGCGGAATCTCAATCCATTCTCTCGCACAAAACTGGACTCACAGAAATTGCGTGTGTGCACTCACACTTTGACTTGCATGTGCACTCATGAACCTCTGTGTACTCTTTCACTAGAATTGTCTTCTCTCCTGGATTTAATGCTGCAAGAAGTGCAGCATTATAGCGTGGGCACCCACAGACAGAAACATTAATCGGCACACATGCGAACGAATGTAAATCAATATTTACATAGCATATATAACAGTAGTAAATTAATCTAACGGAAAAAAAAAAATAATAAGATAAAACACGAACAGGAAACATTAGTACTAAAGAAGAAGAAAGGGCCACAATCTGATACTGTGCATCACTGTTCATTAGTAGTTACTTAATAGTAGTTCTTCAGGAGGCATGACTGAATTGAATAGTTACTGATTAACTAATTGTTACTTAACACAATTAAAAAATGCTATTACATATTGGTTAGTTAACACATATTCCTTAGTAGTTAATAGTAGTGACTTGAGTGTTAATGAAGAATTACCCATTAGTTCTGCAGTAACTCCTTATTAGTTATGCATTAGGTAAGATACAGTGTTCTAAAGTGTTACCGGATTTTTTTCTCCCTAAAACTGACAGAAAAGGATAAGGCCTAAGAGATTTCTTAAGCTGTAATGGAAAACAAACAAACAAACAAAAAAATTACTGATAATTTTTTTTCTGGTGATTAAAGAGATGTTTAAAAGTCTCTTCTTTCTCTCTCTCTCTCTCTCTTGCTCTCTCACCCACCCCTTCACTCGCCTCACCCTCACTCGCAACACACACACACACTCACCCAGTCCCCCACCTCCCCCCTTCCTCACACAGAGGCAGAGTGGCAGAGTGAGATCAGTTGTCTGATAGTTTTTTTTATTTTCTGTTATCCATAGAGCATTGTAAAGTTGTGAAACTATGCATATTTCCTCAGAATTACTTGTTCTCTGTATGTAAAAAGGTTTGAAGTGTTTGGAAGCTGCACTTTTAATAATATAAGACAATTACTGTTTCCTTTTTTACTGTTATTTTAATAAATCACCACGGCAAAACCGTTCAAGCTATCCAAAATCCATCCGCAATTTAAGTTCCTCAATGTTTTGGCATCATGTAGACAAAGTTTGGTATTTATAGTATAATTCTCCTCTGAGGAGTATGCATTAATTCACAGCTATATTTTTCCAAAAATCCATATTCAAATTAAAATAGCCGACTTCCTTTTGGTAGTAGCTAATGACTGTAAATTAGAAAGTTGTCTGGGTTGATGAGAACAATATATGTACAAAGTTTGGTGACTGTAGCTAAAACTAACCCCCCAAGTTAAGTCAAAAGGTGGCGCTATAGAGTGCCTCTTCCATGCCCTTTTATGAGCTTTTGCCAGTGTCTATCTATCATTAATACTGATATGTGTGTTGAGGTTCATGAAATTCTATGCATGTTATCTGCCTCAAAATCACCAGAAAAAAATATTCAAGTTTGACATGTTGCCATGGCAACAACCTTTTAGATATCAATATCCCCTCAACAGTTTTACATTGGCCGTTTTTTGACATTATTCTGAAGAAGTTTGAAGCAAATTGAATAAAAACAAGATGCTGAACTCCAGTTGGTGGCGCTATAACTTTGACTCCCAATAGTCACATCTATGCGATCGGCATCATACAATGAACAAACCACTGAAGTTTGATCAAAATCAGACAATGTATGTGGATGTTATTAGACACTTCCTGTTTCTCATTTCTCACCATAACTTCATTGCCTCACCACGGCAAACTGTTCGAGATATCAAAAATCCCTTTGCAATTTAGTTCACTGAGTTTGGTGGCAATCGGTTGGAAATCCTCAGAGGAGTATATCAAATTCAAGAGCATGCGCTTTTTAAACAGCCCTGAATAGCCAACTTCCTGTTGGGTCGGAGCCTATGACATGCAGCGTGAAAGTTGTTCAGCTCAATGAGATCTATATGTGTACCGAGTTTCATATGAATACGTGCAAGTATGTGTAAGATATACAGTATCTCACAGAAGTGAGTACACTCCTCATATTTTAGTAAATATTTTATTATATCTTTTCATGTGACAACACTGAAGAAATGACACTTTGCTACAATGTAAAGTAGTGTGTGTACAGCTTGTATAACAGTGTAAAATTGCTGTCCCCTCAAAATAACTCAACACACAGCCATTAATGTCTAAACTGCTGGCCATAAAAGTGAGTACACCCCTAAGTGAAAGAAATGTTGCTCTACATAAAGATGGCGTAGGCTATAAGAAGATTGCCAAGACCCTGAAACTGAGCTGCAGCACGGTGGCCAAGACCATACAGCGGTTTAACAGGACAGGTTCCACTCAGAACAGGCCTCGCCACAGTCGACCAAAGAAGTTGAGTGCACGTGCTACAGTTACAGTTAATTGAGGGAACCATGAATGCCAACATGTACTGTGACATACTGAAGCTGAGCATGATCCCCTCCCTTCGGAGACTGGTCCGCAGGGCAGTATTCCAACATGATAATAACCCCAAACACACCTCCAAGATTACCACTGCCATGCTAAAGAAGCTGAGGGTAAAGGTGATGGATTGGCCAAGCATGTCTCCAGACCTAAACCCTATTGAGCATCAGTGGGGCATCCTCAAACAGAAGGTGGAGGAGCGCAAGGTCTCTAACATCTGGAAGAGGACTCCAGTGGCAACCTGTGAAGCTCTGGTGAACTCCATGCCCAAGAGGGTTAAGGCAGTGCTGGAAAATAAAGGTGGCTACACAAAATATTGACACTTTGGGCCCAATTTGGACTTTTTCACTTGGGGTATACTCACTTTTGTGACTTGTTTTTGGTGTGTGGCCAGCCCAGACAAATTATGGTAAATATGGCTGTGTGTTGAGTTATTTTGAGGGGACAGCAAATTTACACTGTTATACAAGTTGTACACACCCGGGGAAGTCGTGGCCTAATGGTTTAGAGAGTCGGACTCGTAACCCAAAGGTTGGCAGGGATTGTAGGTGGGGGGGAGTGTACGTACAGCACTCTCTCCCACCTTCAATACCACGACTGAGGTGCCCTTGAGCAAGGCACCGAACCCCCAGTGTGCGTTCACTGCTGTGTGTGTGCACTTTGGATGGGTAAATGCAGAGCACTAATTCTGAGTATGGGTCACCATACTTGGCCACATGTCATGTCACGTCACACTACTTTACATTGTAGCAAAGTGTCATTTCTTCAGTGTTGTCACATGAAAAGATATAATAACATATTTACAAAAATGTGATATACTGTACATCAAGTTTTCAGACTGTGTTCCAGGGGGCGCTGTAGAGTCCCTGTGCCACGCCCGGGTCCCAGCCTCTGCGGCATTCTAATGACCGCAGATTCCAACGTGTGTGCCAATTTTCAAGAGTTTTTGAGCATGTTAAGGCCCCCGGATAGTCGAAGAAAAAAAAATTCTTAGAAAAACAATAGGGTGCCAGTAATAACTAATTAGTAACTGATTATGTTGTAGTCAATGTAAATGTTGCCAATTTAGTGATTTTGTCACTAGATTTAGATACTTCCTTTCCTCGGCCCCTTTTTGTGAGGGAGAGGAGGGTTTGAGAGGAGGGTTTGTGGAGAGTTTGAGGATCACTTTTTTTTTTTTTTTTTTGTTTTTTTCAAAAGAGCCTAGCAATTGAAAGTTAGCTGGGCAAACAACTTGGTCAGAGCAGGATTTTTTCCTCATATTTTGATTAAGTGAAAAAAAAAAAAAAAAAAAGAAACTCCACACATCACTTTTAGCCACTGTTGTGTTTGATGGGGTTAGTGCCACAATATTTAAGACCCTCATCACTAATTTTCCAGCCAAACATTTTTTATTACTACTTTCATTTCTGTAGTTAGAGCATTGATTTTTAGAGTGGAAGAAGTTATTAAATTTCTTACTTGGTTACAATTACAAAAATAGTTGACTATCTTTACAATCAAGTTTGTATCGTTTTATTAACTCAATATCATCATACAAGTCAATACGTCAGATCTTTGTTACAAAGTGTGTGTGTCTCCTTCTCTTTGCTGCCATCTTGTTACTCTTAACTAGGTTAGGAGACCTCTCCAGCTCTCTTAAATAATTTAGGAGCTGAGACCTAGTCTTAACACTTAGGAACCTTTCTGAATCCCTCTTAAGCCCCGTTCACACCGCCAGCGACTTTTTCGCTGCTTGTCGCTTGTGGCTGGCAATTGAGGTCGCTTGTGGGCGTTCCCACTACTGGTTGCCTAGTTACCCCAGTAACACTCCACTACAGCAGATGAATCACGTGCGCTCCACTGACTTCACTCCCATTGGTTGTCGCTCGCGATATTCGCTGCTTATTTGCATAAAGTTGAAGAATTCTGAACTTTTGTCGCTTGACTCGCATCGCTTGACGGTCACTGTCGCTCGTGTCGCCGGAAGTTGCCAGCTCTCCATTGAAAATGAATGGGATTATGTCGCTCTGTCGCTGTGTGTCGCTGGCGGTGTGAACGGGGCTTTATTCTTAAGTCTAGGAAAAAGAGTAAAATTACATTGTTCTTAGAATTTTGACACACTTAAGACTGAAATTTTACTCTGAGCAGCTTTATACATACGGCCCCAGGTATTTATAAAACCCTGTGTACTGCCCTGCTTTAAATCAGTCTATTAAATTTATATCATGGTTAAATGTTGGTATATTCAACTTAAATTTAACATTCATATTTTATTGACAAAGATTTGTACAACAACAACAAAACACACACACACACACACACACACACACATAAAAGTGTTAGTATTTTTGCATAATTCATAGGCAGGTCGTATTGTTGACTAGCTGAGGTCACTGACCTTGTGAAAATTTAAGTAGTAATATATACAATTTGTCCTTAAGAGACATATACTTCTCAGAATTTAGCTATTGTTTGTGATGAGGTAGAATGTATTTTTTCTTTATATGTAAAATATCTGAAGGGCAAATTGAATGATGCCGAAAACAGCAGGTGCAATTTTTTTTGATTGATTTCCCCCTTGGTGTTTATCAAAATTAATTATTTTATTGAGATGCAGCTTCAGGGCCCTGTTGTCTTTGTTGCATTTTCTGCTGATATCTTGGAGAGTTTTGGGAAGATTAGGTTGCTTTGGAAACGCAAATGTTGTGTGATTTGACAGGAGGGAGGTTGTTATGAAACTCTTGTGCTATAAATCTGTGCTCTTTGCTCCATGAGGTGGTTCATTGTAGAAGGAAAGGTAAGAACATAGATGAGAGTCTGTGACTGGAGCATTATGCAAAATAAGATTTTAGTGCAGATTTAATTTCCTGTTTGGTCGATTTAAGTATTGCATTGAAAATCTAGTGAGTTTTCAACATGTAATTCATTCATAGAGATTCGTAAATCTTTAAAGGCTGAAATTGACTTCACTCCATTGTTTCAGGGAAGCTCCAGTGAATTGTGTAAATGGACGTCCAAATCAACATCAGCCAAATAGCAATCTGGGAAAAGCCTGTTCTCTGTTATGAGTTTAGTAACAGGTCTTGTCAGAAGTTTGTCTATCCTTTGGAAACTCGAATATTACTCTACATCCTTTTTAGCGTTTCTTCAATTGTCACAATCATAGGAAACCTGCTTGTGATCATAACGGTCATTCATTTCAAGCAGCTTCACACACCAACTAACTACCTCATCCTGTCTCTGGCCGTGGCCGATCTGCTTGTAGGAGGAGTTGTGATGCCTCCCAGCATGCTGCGCTCCATCGAGACGTGCTGGTATCTGGGAGATTTGTTCTGTAAAATACACAGCAGTCTTGATGTGACATTATGCACTGCGTCAATATTAAATCTATGTATAATTTCTTTAGACAGATATTATGCCATATGTCACCCCTTTCAATATCACAGTAAAATGACATCACTTGCTACACTAGTTATGATTATTATCTGCTGGAGTGTTTCAGCTGCTCTGGGGTTTGGCATGATCTTCATGGAGCTTAATATTCTGGGCATTGAGGATTTTTACTATGAAAATGTTGACTGTGATGGAAAATGCTTGGTGTTTCAGAGCAGAGAAGCAGCTACTGTAATGTCATTGGCCTGTTTTTATGTTCCTGCTTTTGTCATGCTCTGTGTGTACCTCAAGATCTTACACACAGCTCAACGGCAGGTTCAGGCCATCCAGAGTGTGAATTCTGAATTTAAAAAAGAGGGAAAAGCTACTAAGACTTTAGCCATCGTCATGGGGGTGTTTCTGACCTTCTGGATTCCGTTTTTCCTTTGCAATTTTATTGATCCCTTCATCGGTTACTCTATACCACCACTGCTGTTTGACTTGTTCCTGTGGGTCGGATATTATAATTCCACCTGTAATCCCATAGTGTACGCCTTCTTTTACAGCTGGTTCAGACATGCTTTCAGAGTCATTCTGTCTGGAAGAATATTTCAGAGTAATTCTTCAAGGACAATGTTATTGTAAATGTGAAATCACAGTGATCCTAGCCAAATGCCTTTAATGAAACATACTGATGTGTTCATGATCTGTGTTAGCTGTCATATTGCTGTATTTTGATACCTGATGGGCCTCAGGATTTTATTATTGTATTTTTCTTTGTGCCCAATTCTGTCTTAGCAACACAGAAATAAAGTCCATTTGCCATGTTCACTGATCATCACTTGATTTAGAAATTACATAGTGAGTTTTAAATTAGTCTTTAACTTGTTTAAAATATCTCTAATTGTACTTGAAATAGTGTGTCTTGAATGTAGAGAATGTGTCTTGAATAAAAGTTTATTATTTTGTAATACTTTACAATAATGTTTAATTTTTCTAACATTTGTAAACAATTTTGTTAACAAGAAATAACAACGAACAGCATTTCTTAATCTTAGCTGATGTTAATTTCTGCATTTACTAAAACCTAAAAGTTGAATGTGTTAACATTAGTTAATGCACTGTGAGCTAACATGAACAAATATTTTATTAACTATAAACATTACAGCAGATTATCATCAGTCTGCTTTATTGTCAATTCTTCCACATGTACAGCACATACACACAGAGAATTTAAATTGCGTTACTCTCAGACCCTTGGTGCATACAGATAACATAAATACAGATAGGTACAGATTAAATACAAAATACAAAATACAACTATACAAATATACAAATAAGGTAAAATGTAAAAATATATATATATATAAAGCACAAGGCATATGGCAGATAGAGTGCAAACCAGTAAAGTAAACAACAGTGCAGATATAGTGATTGTAGTGCAAAAAAATGATTTGTAGTGCAAAAGAGCTTATTTCGACTGATTAAAGTGACAGTGTGTGTGTATTTGGGAGTGGGAGAGTCCATCAGAGGGTCAGAGTTCAGAGGTGCGTGGGGCAAAAGAGGGGAGGGGGGGCAAAGTCAGGAGGGAGTTCAGCTTCCTGACAGCTTGATGGATGAAGCTGTCCTTCAGTCTGCTGGTCCTGGCCTGGAGACTCCGCAGTCTCCTCCCTGATGGCAGCAGACTGAAGAAGCTGTGTGTCGGGTGGGTGGGATCACCTGCAATGCAGAGGGCTTTGCGGGTGAGACGGGTGTTGTAGATGTCCTGAAGGGAGGGGAGAGAGGCACCAACGATCTTCTCAGCTGCTCTCACTATGCGTTGAAGTGTCTTGCGGCAGGATGCGTTGCAGGCGCCATACCACACAGTGATGCAGCTGGTCAGGATGCTCTCGATGGTGCCTCTGTAGAAGGTGCACATGATGGTGGCCGGGGCTCTGGCTCTTCTCAGTTTGCGTAGGAAGTAGAGACGCTGCTGTGCTTTCTTGGTCAGTGCTGTGGTGTTGTCAGTTCAGGAGAGGTCCTCTGTGATGTGCACACCTAGGAACTTGGTGCTGCTCACCCTCTCTACAGTCACACCATTGACGGTCAGAGGAGCATGCTGAGTGCGCACTCTCCTGAAGTCAACAACAATCTCCTTCGTCTTCTCCACATTCAGAGAGAGATTGTTGTCACTGCACCACCCGGCCAGGCGGCTCACCTCGCTCCTGTAGTCTGTCTCATCTCTGTTGCTAATGAGACCCACTACAGTCGTGTCATCCGCAAACTTGATAATGAGGTTGGAGTTGTGTGACGGTGTGCGGTCGTGGGTCAGCAGAGTGAAGAGGAGGGGGCTCAGCACACATCCTTGGGGGGCCCCAGTGTTCAGTGTGATGGTGCTGGATGTGTTGCTGCCGACCCGTACTGCCTGAGGTCTTCCAGTCAGGAAGTCCAACAGCCAGTTGCACAGCGAAGTGTTGAGCCCCAGCTGGACCAGTTTGTGAATGAGCTGTAGAGGGATGAACAGTATGAACAGTCTATGTCTATGAACAGCATTCTGACGTATGAGTTTTTTTTGTCCAGGTGTGTGAGTGCTGAGTGGAGGGTAGTGGCGATGGCGTCATCGGTCGAGCGTTTGGACCGATATGCAAAGTGGAAGGGGTCCAAGGAGGGGGGGAGGGTAGACTTGATGTGGTGCATGACTAGCCTTTCAAAGCACTTCATGAGAATAGGAGTAAGTGCAACTTGATGGTAGTCATTGAAGCAGGATGGAGATGACCTTCTTTGGTACTGGAATGATGGTGGTAGCTTTGAATCATGTGGGGACAACAGCCTGGCTTAGCGAGATTTTGAAAATGTCTGTGAAGACATCAGTCAGTTCCTCTGCACAGTCTCTCAGTACACGTCCAGTAATGTTGTCAGGACCCGGAGCTTTGCTTGCGTTGATCCTGCTGAGGGATCTCCTTATGCTGTCCGGGGACAGCGTCATCACCTGTTCGCCGGGAGGAGGTGGAGTCTTCTGTGCAGTGGTGCTGTTTTTTGCCTCAAAGCGAGCGAAGAAGACGTTCAGCTCGTTCAGCAGGGAGATGGTGCTGTCACAGGTGCGTGGTGGGGGCTTGTTGTCCGTAATGGTCTGTATCCCCTGCCACAGGCTCCGCGTGTCTCTGCTGTCGCTGAAACGATGGGCTATCCTCCTGGTGTACTGTCTCTTAGCCTCTCTGATGCCACGGGGTAGGTTGGCCCTAGCTGTCTTCAGGCCCACTTCATCTCCAGCTCTGAAGGCAGTGTTCTGCGTCTTCAGGAGTCCGTAGACCTCTCTTGTTAGCCACGGCTTCTGGTTGGCCTGGACGGTGATGGTCTTTGTGACTGTTACATCGTCAATGCACTTGGTGATGTAGGCAGTAACGGTCTCTGTGTACTCCTGGAGGTCTGTGGTGTTTTTGTATGTGGCAGCCTGCTTAAACATATTCCAGTCAGTGGTTTTAAAACAGTCTTGAAGAGCCTCTGACGGCCCTTCCGGCCACACTTGTATTTGTTTATGAACTGGTTTGGTGACTTTATCGAGCGGTCTGTATGCAGGCATTAGCGTGACAGTGATGTGGTCTGAGGCACCGATGTGGGGGAGGGGTAGGGCCTTGTAAGCTTCTCTCTGGGTGGTGTAAACAAAGTCTAGAATTTTGTTTCCCCGAGTTGGAAAGTCTATGTGTTTTTTTGGGAACACACTCTTTAAGTCTGCGTTGTTGAAATCCCCAGCCAAGATGAGAAAAGCATCAGGGTGGGCTGTCTGTTGCTCACTGATGTGCTGGTACAGTTAATTTAGTGCCTCACTCCTGTTGTTGTTGTTGTTGGAGCTGGGAGGGATGTATACCGCAACGAGCAGTATGGCTGTATATTCCCTCTGTAGATAGAACGGCCGGCACTTAATAATCATAATCTCCACCAGGGGTGAGCAGTGTTTGCAGACCACAACAGCATCGCGGCACCACGCATCATTGATGTAAACACAAAGCCCTCCGCCGCGGGTCTTACCTCCCTCGACGCGAGCTCTGTCCGCTCGATAGCATGTCAGCTGATCGAGATGAATAGCGCAGTCAGGAACGCTGTTGTTGAGCCATGTTTCGGTGAACACAAAAACACAACAGTCTCTTACAGACCTCTGAGTTGGCTTAGTATCGGATGTGTCCATTTATGTCCAAGAGCGTACGTTAGCCAGTACGGTGGTGGGGATAGCCGGCTTGTGTGGGATAGCCGCTAGCCTAGCCCGGATACCTCCGCGCTTACCCCTCTTCTGCTTCCTCTCGCGCCGCTTGTGGCGCCTCCGCTGTGGGCGAGATGCAGCAGTGGGGGTCGGTGATGGGGTGGGCCTCCGGAGCAGACCGAGATCCCGCAGCTCTTCGGCGTGCGCAGAGTTTAACTCTAAAAATGTGGTTCTGCCGACATCGAGCAGAAACTCACGACTATATGCGCGCTTAGAAACAAATAGACGCGACGAATGTGTACAAAAACACTGCGACTCACAAGAAAACACGAAAACACCTTTCTGTCGGGAGAGAGAGAAGCCGAAATGCTGTAAAATATATATTAACTAGCCTAATGTTAACAAATGATAACTTGTGATGTTTTACTATCATTGTACATGGAAGTGAAATAAATGTCACGGAATTCCAGGAGAAAACAAGGTTAGATCCAAATGCAGTAGTTTATTAAAGTAACGAAATAAACAGAACAAAAACGAAACAAAAGGTAACTTCAAACACAGGGAACAGAAAACACAACGTAACCTCAAACAATACTGCAGCAACGACAGACAGTGAGAGCATGGTATAAGTAGTGATGAAATGATGAGTAAATTGCAAACAGGTGATAATGATCAGAACAAAATGGCAAAGGACTATGGGAAACAGAGTTCAAAACATGTAGCACAGAAACAGGAAGAGCGCCCTCAAGTGGCCAGTCCAGGGCACCACAACCAGACACTGTAACAATAAATGCCAGTACAGCAAGACAAAAAAGTCTTAATACTCTGTTATGCAGTGTTGCTTGTCAAATTTGTTTTGTTAGAAAGATTTGTAGTTTTTTTTTTCAGTGCAGAGACCTGCCTGTGGTAAAACAGCATGATCAGTGCTTGATCTAATCTAATGCAATCACACAAACTGAGCTCATGTTACAAAAGCTGCTGTGGCCATTATTGTTTGTTCTTGTGTGTCATTTTAGTAGGCCTGTGTGTGTGTGTATATGGTATTCCCTATGTTATGAGGACCAAATGTCCCCACAAAAATAGTAATACCAGTAAATTTTGACCTTGTGGGGACATTGTTTTTGTCCATGTTCAGTGTTGGGCAAGTTACTCTGAAAATGTAATCAAATACTGATTACTCCTTTTAAAAGTAATCACGTTACTGTTCTGATTACTTTATTTCAAAAGTAATTAGTTTCATTACGAGTCACGTTACTTTTTCCCCTCCATGAAATGTATGAAATCCCAGCATACACGCTCCCGATATATGTTTATTAAAGCATTAACATTCACAGAACACTGTTATTTTGAACTAAAGCAAGCGGCTGCTGCGTGCATGGTTTGGCATGGCAGAATGCCAGCACAGAGCGCTGCATTTATAATCTCTAAAAGACATCTCAGTTCATGCAATTTCACAAATCTCTTTTATAACACAATAAATATATGCACAATTAATCTTTCAGTGTCTACACTTCGTGTGTTAAAATTAGAGGATTCGTGAGCACGCAATTTCAGCACTGCATTGCTCACGCTGCAACATGTGTCTAGCGAAATAGAAACTCTGCATAGCTTGCACCCAGGGCGATGTACCTCTTTTCGTGACATAGGCAAAACAAATTTTGCCCCCCTTCCCATTAATATCTATCCTAATTTTCACCACCCAATCACAAAAAATAGTTCGTATCATGGTAACGTGACAGTGTTTTCTATCGCATAAGCGCTTGCATTCATCAATAAAATGAAGCTCTTAAACTGCTCAAGAACCTCCTTACTGAAAATGTCATGTAGCTTTTCAGCTGCCAAACTATTTTTAAATGATAAATTCCGGAGCGCTTCACGACAATTTCTGTCCGCTGTGTGCGCGAGTGCATCCTGTAGCGAGAACCGAGAAAGCCTGATTTTTCCTACGTAAAAAAGGTGGAATACATGGAAATAGTTTGTCATTTTTTTACCCTATTGTTTGTTATATTTATTTGCTCAATGTCTTCTGAGGTTTTTGTTCTTTAATTGTTGTAGATAGCGCATAGTATAATAAAATATTATATATCTCTTCATTGTGTTTGGGCCCCCTAGGACGAGCGAGCATAGGCACGTGCTTAGAAGGCCCTGCTTGCACCTGTTAATCGTTTTTATTTTATATTGTTCTTGTTGCTTAGTGCCATAGATGAACAACAATTTATTTATTTATTACTTTATGTTTAGATATTTCTATTTTGCAGAGTCCCGTGAATCATTTTATTCTCCTGCATCCCGCACTCGCCTATCTTGTTCCGCGCCACACTCTGTTGCGTCGGGTCTCACGGGAACAGGTCTCTAATCCACTGGCACTTGACTCGACAGTGCATGTGCTACATCCTTTTTACAATTTCTAGATATAAAACACTGCATTCTGTCAGTAATGTAACACAGCAGTAACGTATAGAAACCTTGGCTTGTAACTATACTCTAATTACTATTTTGAAAATTATAATGTGTTAAATTACTCCGTTACTAAAAAAGTAATCAAATTACAGTAACGCGTTACTAAGTATTGCGTTACTGCCCAACACTGCCCATGAGGAAACAAGCTTATAAATCATACAGAGTGAAGTTTTTTTTGAAGATCTAAAAATGCAGAAAGTTTTGTGTGAGGGGTAGGTTTAGTTGTATAGGGTTAGGTTAAGGGGACAGAAAATACAGTTTGTACAGTATAAAAATCATTACATCTTTGCAATGTCCCCATAAAACACGGAAACCCAATGTGTTTGTGTGTGTGTTTCACAGAGTGAAATATTGAGTCAGCTACACCTACAACATGATCAAAGGGGTCAAGGTTTGTTTGGTTCAGTCTGACCCCTTTAGCCCCCGCTGGTGGATGTTGTATCTACAATCGAGCAGCAAAAAGCATTTTCTTCCATTGGCTCCTTTTCAAAGCATGAATTTTAGAGATTTTGTTTTTCAAGCAACATTTAAATCACAAATATTTCATTATAGTATAATAGACTACAGCTCCGGAGAGTTTAGCCAATAGGTTTTGTCATGACTTATAATGATTAGGCACATAAGTATTTTTTTACTTGTAGATTTATTTTATGGGGCATCGCAGGATGACAACCAACTCTTCTGCTCGTCCTAGAATATTACTAGATTTTAACTGGGAGGCCGGTTATGGGTTTATGAGGACAAACGTTATACTTTAAATACAGTGAGAGAGTTACAGTAACTTTAAAACACTTTCAATGTATTAATTAAATTAAGTATTCTAGCATATTACAATTTTGTTATTAATATTAATTTCATATTAGAAATGATTTGTTGATTCAGAATTGAGGAAGGCCAAATTGTTGATACAAGCACAGTTTTAAATATATTAAAGCACAGCATAAAATTTTCCTCAGCATATGTAATCTCATATCAGACATCTCAGCAACATTGTTAGGCTGTTTATGTTTGTTTACTTTGACTTATTAGATCATACTTAAATTTAAAGTAATATTGTGATGCTGTTTGCAAGATTATTCATGATTATTAATGAATATAATTTCTGTGGTATCAAAAAAAAAAAAAAAAATGGGGAAAGTGCCATACCACAAATGGGTTTATAGCCAGCATATGATAAGGAATGATAGGTTTGGAGTGGGTGGATATATGAATCAAAAGGCCTCAGTTGATCTTCAAGGAATGAAAACACCCAGAATGTTTTATTTTATGTATCGCATGTCTGTTTTGCTTGTCATACATCACTACTTTAATGAGACACAGATGCTCAAGAAGTCTTAAATTCTTTAGATTCTTTAAGAAAAAAAAAATGCTGAAAGAACGGCAGTGGGAAATTTATATTCTTAAGGCACACAACAATTATCAAAAAACACATTTTATAACAGTGAATAAGCACACACATATTCTAAATATTACAAACGTAAATGTATGATAGTTAATTTAAAATTTACATGATTATATTAATTATGATTATAAAGTGGTTCAAAAACTTTATAAATAAAAGCTTGACATGCAATGAATATGACATGGTTTTCCCTCACACCTACTGAAACATTAAATGTTAAATTTTTAGAGAAGAGAACATTTAGTGAAATAAGCAGAGTCAATTTAGAATAAAAAAATGAAATGACATCGCAGATTTTATAATAGGCCCACTAGCACAATTTATATAATTTTTGATATAAAAGTTTGGATTTTTCTCTGAACCAGCTGTAAAAGAAAGCATAAATCAAGGGGTTAAACACTGCATTCAAATAAGCCACCCACATTAGCACCTCATATAATAGTGCAGGTATTGTATGGTTAACAATAGGATCTATGATGTTACACATGAAATAAGGCGTCCAGCAAGACATAAAAACTCCAATGACAATAGCAAGCGTCTTAGTGGCTTTCAGATCCTTTTTAGTAACTGATGATGAACTTGTGGGGTAGTTATTAATAACACAAACATGTTTCTGTGCTATAACAAAAATCCTACTGTAAATGCTTACAATTATAAACATAGGGAGGAAGTAAAACACAATCGAATATGTCACTCCGATTTCTCTTCCATGCAATGCTAAACACCCTCCCTTGCAAGCAACGTGCACCTCCTCGGTTTTTAGGCTTTCGATTTTCAGCTCTGAGAATATGATGCCAAAGCCGAAAAAGGCAGAGAAGCCCCAGCTGACCAGGATCATGAATACGCTCACACGAGTGGTCATTCTGCTGTGATATTGGAGCGGCTGACAAACTGCATAATAACGGTCAATTGAAATAAATGTGAGGTGCAAAACAGATGCGTTACACAGTGCAAAATCAGTGCCGGAGTGAAACTTGCAGAAAAAGTCTCCAAAGTACCAGCACGTCTCCAAAGAGCGTGTCATGCTGGGAGGCATGACAAAGGTGCCCAGGAGCAGGTCGGATACGGCCATTGAGACGATCAGGTAGTTGGTGGGTGTGTGGAGCTGCTGGAAAGAGGAGATGGTGTAGATGACCCACAGGTTGCCAAACACTATCAGTATGATGGTTATAGTAAAAAGGAGGTAGAGAGGAGCACGTAAGACAGGAGAATATACTGTCTTTATGCATGAGTCATTCAGGGATGCAAAACAGAGGCTGAAAGACTCTACTGTCCACGGTTGACTCAGATTCATTGTACAGGCACTTTACTACCTAGAATGAGAAAACAGCTTGATTAGACTTTTCCCCCTATGTTTTAGTTTGAAATTCTAAATATTACAAAGAAAATATTGAAGACCCACTGAGACACTTTTAAAAAGTACTTTTAACAAATATTTACTTTTTAAATTTTTTTTCAGTTTCATATCACATAGTTAATATATTTAATATCTTAAACATCTTAATTTTACATTAGGTTAGTATTTGATAAGTGAGTGTCGTATTTGTGTTGTTTTTTGTAATCTTACCACAGAAAGTCTTTGTGCGTCCTGAGTGGATGATGGAACATCTGTATTTTGTAGCCTTTTGAACACTTTCACACAGAGAGTGTATTTTTCTGAGCCAATAAAAATGGCCTTTTGTTGTCATGTGATTACAAAGAATTCCTGATTGGCTTTTGTGTCTCAAGATGTTTAAGAATAAACTGTATGTGTATCTAGTGGTCAGTTTGGCTGGTTGTCCAGTTAGTCCATGCTGAAGGCCCTTAAAGGCATAACATTTATTTTTATTATTATTTATTTAAATATTTAAAAAAATGTTCAGTCTGTGCTGTCTTTGAGACTTGTCTTATTGTGGTGCCATCAGGGCGTCAACTTTGTCATGACTTCACTTTATTGCAGGCTGATCTTATTTGCTCTGAGTTGTAAATGCCATGTGACAAATTTTTGAACCCCTAGAAATGGTGGAAAATGCATTTGATGCTTTTCAGAGCAAATTGTTCACGAAGCATCTGGTAGCCATAATGTAATGAAGATTGACAAAGTTAGATTTTTTTCTTCAGGCCTTGACTTGGGGGCGTCAAAGGAAAAATCATGGAGCTAATTGTTATTGATCATAATTAGGTAGCCTATTTATTGTGAATGTTGACTGTACAATTTAACACTTACACATTTGATGTAATGTTGATGAAGAATAGCCATTAAAGCATGGCAGAAAACCATTAAAAAAAACTAAACTAATTTTGCTGGTACGAGGTGGCATTTGGACTACATTTCCCACAATTCTCTGTGGCAGCATGGTGTTCTGCTACACTTTTCCAAGTGTGGATATAAAGACAGAAAGACAAGCATAGCTTCCAGTCTATAATGGCCATGTTATGCACATGTTAGTGTGTTTTCATGGTGAGACTGGAATGGATCTTCTATATTGATTTCTTAACATGCAGCTATTTGCTCTTGTAGTCCATGTGTGCAAACAAAGTCACAGCTGCTGTTCTTAATGACTCATGGATAAATATATAGACAGATTGATTGGACTTTGCCCCTTTAGCTGTAATGCTGGTGGAAAAAAATTATATTGGTTTTATTTGGTAACAGATCGGGGACAGACCAGGACTTTCTGTAGGAAAGGAATATTTCTATTATGGGAAAAGTTGTTGCTTTGAGAGACTAATATTTATAGTAGCTCCTTCCATTGGAATTCCTTAGATGGAAAATTTAGGAAAATGTATTTCTCCCTTGGGAGGAAGTCTGTTTTTATGGAATGCTGCTTAATTGAAACTATACAACTTTATTTATAACTGTTTTGCAATGTAAATGGTACAGAAGTCAGCAGAACTAAACAGGCTAAAACCAACCTATCATTTTCCACAAGGTTGTTTGTTTTCATGAGTTTCTGCTTCAGCTTCATCATCGGATCGAGGTGAATGGGCTATCAAACACTAAAATGGATCTCTGTTATGAGGCTTTGAATGGATCCTGTGGGAAATATGTACGACCGTACGGCATCCACGTTCTGATACTCATCACCATGATGTTGATCACCATTGTGACCGTCATTGGGAATCTACTGGTCATCATCTCCATTGGACATTTCAAGCAACTCCACACACCAACAAACCAGCTGATTCTGTCTCTCGCCCTGTGTGACTTTCTCCTCAGGCTGTTTGTTATGCCGTTGAGTGCCGTCCGTTCCATGCAGGGCTGTTGCTACTTTGGTGATTTCTTATGTAAGTTACACACATGCATTGACATGACTCTCAGCACCGCTTCGATTTTCCACCTCGTGAGTGTGTCTGCTGAACATTGTTGTGCTGTGTGCGGCCCATTAACGTATCATTATCGCTTCGGTTTTCCAACAGTGCTGTTAATGATCTCTATCAGCTGGTTGATCCCTGCCGTATTCTCTTACATGAGTACCTACCTCGAACTCAACCTTCATGGTGACAGGGACTTCTACAAAACACACGTACGCTGTGTGGGAGGGTGCCACGTCTTCTTTAGTCATGGTCCGGCAGTGGTCACCTCCCTTTTTTCTTTCTACGTTCCTGGTCTCATCATTATTGGCATTTACTCTAGAATCTACATGGCTGCCCGAAACCAAGCGAGATCTATTAGTCTTCAGCTGAACCAACTGAGGAGAGTTTATCCATCGGAAGGCACGCATTGTCGGGCACAGAAGGCTACGATAACGATTGCTATCGTGGTTGGAGTTTTCCTGGTTTGCTGGACTCCTTTTTTCCTCTGTAACATCATGAATCCTTTTATTGGCTACACAACACCTAGTAACTGGGGAAATATTTAAAAACAATAGCAGCAGAAAACAGTTATACTCATAACTAAGGCCTAATTCAGAATAGCATAGCATACTATTTGTCAGTTAGACCAATTGCTTCACTAAATGATTCATCTGCTGGTCAGAACTGTGTAAATGCAACCAAAACTCAGCCATGCCTTCCTAAAACACCTCGTTCAAACACGCCCCCACATATCTACATCACTGTGTGGGAAGATTTGCATCACACCGTCCAAGTGTATACGCAAAGAAAGAAGCCGTGACTTTTATTCTCGCTGTAGTATTGTTGCCGCCGTCGCCATGTCGTGGAGACGCTGTGTGTTTCGTTGCAAAAGTCATACTACTTGGTTTGGCCTTCCAAAAGAGGACACAAGAAGAAATCAGTGGTTATGTTTTATTTACAACAGTGTTCCAGAGCAGTACAACCCAAATATTTGAGTATGTGCAGCACATTTTACAGAGGAAAGTTTCCTGAACCTGGTAAGGGGTGTAACATTTCCGTCACACGCTTGAGGTATTCGGCCAATCAAAACGCACTGGATCGCTGGCCCACCGCGCTTTTCAGAACGATGAGCATAGAGGAGCAACAATAATGTACAGTATGTGGAAAAATAATGTGTTTTTTTAACCTTAAACCACGTAAACACATTGCATTACGCCAAATATACAAAATAATGTTCTTTTTAGCAATGTCATATGACCCCTTTAAGTGAGGGAATGAAAGGCAATAATCAGCTATATGCATTCACACAATTAATTTTTTATTTGAATGTTTCATTAATACCTTGAGAAAGGCTACTAGCCGAAACGTTGGTTAATAAATAGCCTGTGCTTAAGTGAGTGTGCAGTTGTTCTCTTTCAATTTTTCCTTCAACTTGCAACTCTATAGGTGTGCGTTCGTTTTTCCTCACTTGCTCATTAATACAACATGGCACTGAGTTGTGAGAAAAGAAATGCGTTGACGTAATTGCTTAATGTCCGAAAAGAACCGGTTCGCGGAAAATGAATCAGACTTTTCATCACTAGCTCATAACTAACTTAAAAACATTTATACTGATGATTTATAATAATCCACACTTAACTCTAAATATTTATGTAAATTAATACATGCAGTTATTTATTATTTCATGCTGTTTATGTTGTTTTTAGGGTCCTGGGCCATCTGATATGCATGATTTTTTTTGTCTCTTAATTACTGAATTCTTTCATTCTACTTATTTAATGCGCTGTTGGACACAAAAGTTTGGATTAAAGCACTGATATGTGCTGTTTGTCTTTTGTATGACATTTCATATCACACCTGTCATAAAGATCAGTGGGTGATTATGGGTAAACAGGCTGCACGTGATGGGTTATTAGTGCTGAAGAGGCTGTTGTTGTGTTCATCCTAATGAGTGACAGTGTTAATGATGCAACTTCACACGTTTGGATTTTTAGGCATGTTTGAAAGTCATTAAAACAGAGTGGTTGTAACAAGACTCATGGGAACCTTTGTTAACCAAAAAAGAAACAAAAGAAAAACATCACTACAGAAGAGTGTGTGAATGGGGCCCTTTTAGGCCCTATGAATGTGTGTCTATGTGACAAAACTGACATGAAGCAAAGGTATCTTAATGTGAATTAAATTCATTGTCATATAATTTAAAACATGAAATGTTATCATGAAATATTTGTTCAGGTGTGTCCATGTTCTTCACTTTTATGGTCTTTTGAAAAGCCAAAGTGAAATTATTCCCATTATTCTCTCATATTGTAGGGCTATGTGATTAGACTGAAGCACAAAGAAGTTCAAGTTTGTTTTCCTGTCTGTCTCATTAATGACAAAAGCTAAGCTCTGTAGGGCATTATAGGTAAACAGGTTGGCTGTGATATTAGGACACAGCTAATGAGCTTCATGCGCGGCATAAGTGCTAGCAGGTGAGCGCTTGTATTAACACCTTTGATTAGTCTGACTGCTTTGAGAGTCACTCTGATGAAATGGAGTATGATAACAAGTCTCATGGCTCCAAGACATTAATGAGGTGTGTGTGACTGACAGCTGTGGTTTTGAGAACCTGCGGTGGAGGCCCAGATAGACATTTACTGTGCAAAAATCTCTGGAATTGGTTTTAAACATATAATAAGTGTTCAAAATAACCTCTTCTAAAAGATAAGAAATACTCAGGTTAGTGCAGAAATTGCATTTACTGTAGTTGTAGTTATATAGTTTAAATACTTTTAAAAGCAATTTAAAGACATGTAACGAATCAGCTCATGGGAAATATGAATAATTAATCATAACTAGTTATGATTAATTATAAATATTTAAATCCGCTGTAAGCATTCATTTGACCTCTCAGTGTCAACTGTCTTTTAATTCTAAGAACGTTAATTTCCTGGTTGAGGGAAATAACTTCCTTATTGTACAATTCTACAAAAGCTTGTAGCATAAATCTGCATGAATAAGTGACTCCAGTTATGAGCAAACAATGAACCACGTCAAGTGTGATACAAGTAAGGTTTTATTAACTACATAAAAACTTAAACTAGTCTAACATACTACATAAACACATAAACTGATCTAACATCCTACATAAACACATAAACTGGTCTAACATACACATACACACACACACGCAACAGTTGGTATAGGAAAGGGTTCAAGCTTAACTCAGTACAGAGAAGAGACATAAGGAATGAAATTTATGTAACCATTTGCATATTCAGCAGATCTGCCGAGGGAAACATCAGATTCTTAGTTCAAACACACCTTTTGTAAAAAGGTGCAAATGATACCTAATTAATAAGACTAAGTTTGACCTTGCATGTCCTCATCTGTCTTAAAGAGGGTTTTGTAATCTGAAGTTTCCCAGTTGCTCTTTGCTGAATGGGTCAATGAAAAAGAACCAGTTTGGAGTCAGGGATCTTGATGAATGGAAAGGACAACCGAAGCCTGGCACGAGCTAGAGTCTGTAGCGTTGAGCGTCTTACATCGAAACTAACAGAACCACCGCCGGGGCGGTCACATGAAGTGGCGGCTTTAAAAAGCCTCAAAGATTTTCGCCGCTCAAGATGGCCCCCCCCCCCTTTGTCCAATGAGGAAGTCCGGAATATCCAGTGGGAGTTCTGAGATACTGGGGCGCTTTTATGGCTTTTGTTTGAAAGCATGGTAATTTGTATATGAAACTCGGATAAAAATTATTAAAGACTCTTAGAAAACTAATATGTTGCGTAGGTGTAAACAAACAATATACACTCTCAATTAGATCATTCGAATACTAATTCATAGTCGAACTGGTAGATTATATATATTTAAGGCTACAGGAGTGTTCCATGATAAAGCCTCATACATATACCTTTCAAAGACAAAATACACATAACAATTAAACCCAATGACCTGAAGGATCAGTGTGTTCAGTCAAAAAGGTTTTTCCTATTAACCTTAATTAGCAAAGAAAATTCTTCCATTGTGGATGTGGCCCTATGGCAAAGGAAGCGATTTTCTTCCACCTACATTCAAAGGAGGTTGTAAATGTCTCGGGTGTCAGGGTTACCATGGAACCAGGGGCCTGTTCGGCTTCCTGGGGTGTTACAGAGTATTTGTTGAATCTAGCTAACAAAATATATATTGTGTGTTTGAGTGGTCCAGACGCTACAGACATTAAAAGTTTGAAATGTTTTAAGTTTTATAGATTGAATATTTCAAAAGGGGTGTGTGAAGTGCATTCCTCTATTTTTAAATTTAAATAGCTTTTTCTATTATCTAACACTAAAAACACTAATAATTTAATAACACTGTTAAATGAAACTTCTGTATACGCATTTTCCTACTTTAGTTTATAATGCTGTGATGCCTTAATTCACTTGTAGAATTGAAAACAACTTTTGTTTAGACAAAATAGTATAGAATTTTAATATTGAGCACTTATTGGTTTTCAGCCATAACATATAAATAATTATTGCCTTATTGGTGTCGGCCAGAATTTTAATGTATGTGCAGTCATTAAAAAAAAGTGTAATTGTCTAATAATAATAATTCTAGAGGGACAGAAGGGCCCGGAAATGATATATTTAAAGATGTATATTTCATATCACAGATGTTTTTTTTTCCATCAGTATATATCGCATTTAATGAGTGGTGTCCAATTTAAAAAAAAAAAATGTATCTCCTGATTTCATGTTGCTTTTGTAACTATGAGTTAAATTGACAGGTGTGGGTGGGTTCCTCTGAATATGAGAGTATATATGGACAAATCTTTGTTACGCTAAGTCCATTTATGATTGGATGGGCATGCACTACATATGTGTATATCTTTCTTTGGATATTGGACTTTAACAAACTGTACTTATCTTTATAATTCTCAGCCTTTTTATGATTACAAAGAAAATCTTTTTAGCATCCAGGGCAAATGTGATGACTTTAAATAAGACTGATATTTACTTTGAAAATATGTTTCTCTGCTATCCACTCCTGCCAAACTCTTGTCCGAAACTGCATCGTCTTACTGTTGTTAAAGTGGCGATATATATTTTAATGGTGCTGATGATTCTCACAACAGTTTTTGGGAACCTGCTGATCATCATCTCCATCTCTCACTTCAAACAGCTTCAGTCTCCAACTCATCTGATCGTTCGCTCTTTGGCAGCCAGCGACTGTCTGCTGGGCTCTTTGGTCATGCCGTACAGCATGGTGCGATCTGTTGAAGGCTGCTGGTATCTGGGAGATTTTGTGTGTAAAGTACATTCTAGTTTAGACATGAGCTTCTGTATCTCCTCAATACTGCATCTCAGTTTAATATCTGTCGACAGGTACATGGCCATTTGTGACCCTCTAAGATACAGAATGAGGGTCACAAACAACACTGTGACTGTATTTATTACTTTCATATGGCTGTTTTCAATTCTTTACAGCTTTTTTATTGTGTTTTCAGGTGTAAACAAAATTGGCTTGGAGTCGTTCATCTTGCAGGTTTACTGTGTGGGAAGTTGTGTTTTGTTTTTTAACAAACAGTGGGGTATTATATGTCCAATTCTCACATTTTTCCTTCCCGGGACGATCATGAGCTCTCTGTATATGAAAATCTTTTATGTTGCGCAAAAACATGCAAAGATAATGTCAGAAAGAGTGACTGTGATGGCAGCAGGAGGGTTGAAGAGCCAAAGCTCTGTTCACAGAGAGAGAAAAGCAGCTAAAACTCTGGCCATTGTCATGGGTGTTTTTTTGTTCTGCTGGCTGCCTATTTTTATTGCTACTATCATCGACTCTTTTCTTAATTTTGTGACTCCAGCCAGTGTCTTTGATGCTTTGGTTTGGTTTGGATATTTTAACTCCACTTGTAACCCATTGATCTATGGTTTTTTCTACTCTCGCTTTCAGAAGGCCTTCAAAATACTCATATCGTCCTGTATTTATGGCTTCATTGACTCAAGCACCTTCACTTTTGAATAAATGTCATTTTTATAGCAGGTTATCATGTTATGCATCACAATAAACAATTCTTCCTTTTATTAAACTACATGCTTTTATCGGCTAGTGCATGCATGCTGAAATAATTTACCATATAATATTGTGGACAATATGACAAAATATTAATAAACTTTTTACAACTATTGAAATAAACTGTGTTCTATATCTTATAAGAACCTCCTAAATTTAATGAAAGTTGTGATGTTATTATCTATTATTCCATATAAGTGGAAATTATAAATGCAGCAGTTACTTCTAACTTAAATGTAGGGCAAGGTTATGCATCAGCCTAAGCTCATTTAGAAATGAAGTATAAGACATAAAATTATATGTGATGTTCAGATGCAAAAATATTGATCACACATGCATGTTTTTTTTTTACATTAAAATGACCCCTTTAGAAGAACATCTGTGTCCTAGTGTGTATTTGATTATGATTTTGTTGAAAATTGGAAACAATTGTAGGAGTGGCAAAAGAAAAATTGTATTTTTCAAAATCCAACATTACAGACAAAAACATGACTGTAAAAAAATCTGTAGTTTTTACAAAATAATTTTGGCAGCTGTGGTTGCCAGAATAATTTTGTAAAAATACAGAAAAACTGTAAAAACATTTACAGAACAAACTGTGAATTTTACAGTATAAAACTGTAATTTACAAACAAGAAAATATGAGTGTAATAATAAATTAGTAAATTCAACAATGCATACTGCTACTAAAATCTGTTTGGCATCTTTAACATAAACTGACAACAACCATAATAATGCAGGTGGTAGAAGAGACAGTAGTATGAAGAATCAGTTAATCACAAGTAGCTTTTCCACGAGCTGAAGTACAGTATATACTATATAGAAGGCACACAGATTCATTCACGCAAACACTAAACACCATCATGGTAACACACATGGCACTTAAATAATGCAATAGCCTAAACATTCATTAAACAACAGAAGATGCAATATAAACCCAAATGTACATAACTGATATCAAACATGACAAAACTATTAAGAAACATGATTATTTAAACAAAATACTTTCAAATGGGGAGTGTTGTTTTACTGTAAATTATACGTTGATTTGTTCTTTTTTTACTTCTAAAAATTGTACAATTAACAGCATTTTACTGTAAAATTACATGAAATGTTTGGTTAGATATTTTACCTGTATAGAGTAGGCTATGGGAACTTACTGTTAACCTATTAACAGCTTTTCCCCCGTAGCGTCTTTACGTAATTTTACAGTTAAAATTACACAAATTTTTTACAGTGGAATCATGGTCTTTAAGCCTCAGGAAATCTGTGCAGAAACTGTTATCACTTTTGATCACCAGGTGGTGCTATGCTCTACATGGTTAAAGGGATAGTTCACCCAAAAATGGGAATTCTGTCATCATTTAGTCACCATCATGTTGTTCCAAACCTGTATGAGTTTCTTTCTTTTGTTAAGCACAAAAGAAGATATTTTAACGAATGTGCGTAACCAAACAGTTGAGGGTAACCATTGACTTCCATAGTATGGAAAAAAAATACTATGGAAAATACTTGTCAGCCATCTTTATCGTTTGATTTCTGTGTAGACCTGTGTTTGCTTCTCTCGTTATTTACTGTACACTACATGCGTGAATCGGTGGGCGGGGCTAATCAGGCAGTGATGTAGAAGCAGGCGTTGATCTTCTTCTGCGGAGGCGGGGTTTAGCCACACTATTACATCATAAAGTGACAGATTCCACAAGCTGTCATTTCGACATACTGGCTTCAATATAAGCTGTTTTTAGACTAACAAGAAAGTTTTGAGTTCTGAAACTTACAGGATGTTTTTATAGTACAATGACCTCTTATATGTCAAAAGATCAAGGTCATTTTGATTTCTTTAATGTGTAATTAAAAGGAGTTTACTTAAAAGGCATAGCCATCAAAATCAAAATTTGTTTATATTTACAAAATAAAATTAAGTTGGCCAGTCAAAACATTGGAATTTTTTTCTTTGTACTTTAGTCAGTTATATAAAGGTTAAAGAGAATGAACAAATAACATATTCTTGATTTTATGGCATTTCACAAAACGTCCAAACTTTTCTGGAATTAGGGTTGAAAGAGGATCATTGTGCGGTAGAGAGCTTAATTGATTATAACATAATGTCATGAGATTGTGATGTACTAAGATGAGAAACAGTTTTTTAGTGATTACATATACATATTACATATAGGCTATATAATCCATTCAGTATTTGATAAAAGGTTTGCTTTTATGCTGCTAAGAGGACCAACAGCCACATACATGCTGCAAAGTTTTGGGAATGACATCCGCATATAAATGGGGGATTCCCTCTCGAAATCGCAATGACTGACATAGTGATAGTCATACCAATGGACAGGACAAAAATACTTAAAGTCCCCCTGTAGTGAAAATCAAGTTTTTTATGTTGTTTATTTGTCTATATGGTGTTTTTAATATTCCTTTAGACAAACCATGTGCCATCTAGTACTCAACAGCCATTTCTGAGTATTTTCTTAAAACTGTAGTTTTCCCAAAGGCTGACCCAGAAATACGGTTTAAAACAGCCCTCGGTTTGCTACGTCACAAACCAATAACCAATCACGTCAAGGGATCGATTCCGATCACTAGCATACAAAATATACCAATACCAGCACAAAACAAAAATAATTAAGCAAAAAACCTATGAACTGTGGTTTAATGTGAAATTGAGAACCGCTACCTTGCTTATACCCTGCAACAGTGTAAAAGTAGCCATGAGTCAGACCCACGCTCTCCTCATCGTCGTCTGTACTTCACACATGTACTGTAACCTCGCGGCGCAAATGAGAATCACACGGCTGTATTCAGTCTTCAAGGCATTTAATAACACAACATCGCAGTAAGTAACTTTACGGAATGTTACGCATATTCACTGTAGTTGTCCGATATAAACGATAGTTTATATCAGTCATTCGGCCATTGTTTTGTGGTTACTACAGTTCAGTGGATCAGGAGCGCTGGCTGTGTGACTGAGTGGACTAATTTGCATATTCTTAGATCAGCGTATTGTAAATGAGGCAAGGGTGTAGAGTTGCATTCAATCTATTTTAAGGAATGAGAAAATTATTTACACAAGAAAAAACATTTAAATATGTAATTTTGATGATCAAAGATAAGTTTTAAGGGATAACATATTTGACTACAGGATGACTTTAAAATATGTCAAAATACTTGTGCGTTAAGGCCGGAATACGCTCAGTAATGGTGTAATAATGTCTCCAACTCATCTATTGAGCTTCAGGCCAGGACACAATTGAAGTATAGTATGTTCATGTGTGTTTTTTTTTTACTCTGGGTAACAGTGACAGGTGTAGGGAGGGTTACCTCAAATCTGAGAGTATATATATGACCAAATCTGAGCTGCTCTGAGTCAATTTAGGGAGTTAAACTAGATGGGCATGTACTATATATGTTCACCTTTATTTGGATATTGGTCTTTTCCAAACTATAATCTACAAAATTATTCTGTTGATACTTTGGCTTATAGTTAACGGCCTTTTTACAGTTACAAAGGAATTTATCTCAGTATCCGGAGCAGACGTGATGACTTCAAATGAAACTTACACTCAGATTGTTTTTCACTGCTATCCACTCCGGCCGGACTCCTGTCTGAAAGTACAGCGTTATGTTGTGGTTAAAGTGGCAATGTATGTTTTCTTGGTGCTGATGATCCTCACAACAGTTTTTGGGAACCTGCTGATCATCATCTCCATCTCTCACTTCAAACAGCTTCAGTCTCCAACTCATCTGATCGTTCGCTCTCTGGCTTCCAGTGACTGTCTGCTGGGCTCTTTGGTCATGCCGTACAGCATGGTGCGATCTGTTGAAGGCTGCTGGTATCTGGGAGATTTTGTGTGTAAAGTGCATTCTAGTTTAGACACGAGCTTCTGTATCTCCTCCTTACTGCATCTCAGTTTAATATCTGTCGACAGGTACATGGCCATTTGTGACCCTCTAAGATACAGAATGAGGGTCACAAACAACACTGTGACTGCATTTATTATCTTCATATGGCTGTTTTCATTTGTGTTCAGCTTTTCTGTTGTGTTTTCAGGGATAAATGCAGTTGGACTTGAGATGCTGATATTGCAGACTCATTGTGTGGGAAGTTGTGTTTTGTTTTTTAACAAGCAATGGGGTATTATATGTCCAATTCTCACATTTTTCCTTCCCGGGACGATCATGAGCTCTCTGTATATGAAAATCTTCTATGTTGCACAAAAACACGCAAAGGTTATGTCAGAAAGAATGACTGGAGGGATGAAGAGCCAAAGCTCTGCTCACAGAGAGAGAAAAGCAGCTAAAACTCTGGCCATTGTCATGGGAGTTTTTTTGTTCTGCTGGCTTCCTTTTTTTACTGTTACTGCTGTTGACCCTTTTTTCAATTTTTTCACCCCAGCTGTTGTTTTTGATGCTGTAATTTGGTTTGCATATTTGAACTCCACTTGTAACCCCTTGATCTACGGTTTTTTCTACCCTTGTTTTCAGAGTGCATTTAAGATTCTCATTTCCACTTATATCTGTGGCAACAAGGATTGTAACACTTTGGTATTTGAATGAATGGGGTGCTCAAACTTATCACTTGTCATTTTTTTCATCACAGTAAGATTATAATTTTTTAATATATTAGATAATAGATTATATTAGATATATAGATTATAGATATATATATATATAAAGTTAGCATACAGTATGTGTTTTTGTTGAGTATCTTATTTGAGTCCTCCGGCTTTTATAACTCATATAATATGATATATTGAGAATATGAATAATGAGGCCCAAACTGAGCAAAAATATGCAATTTGGTGATATTTATATGAGCAAATAGTAAGGTGAAATTCTGATGTATAATGTAAATCATTGAGATCTTTATAGAAGCTTAGCAGACTGCTTAAATAAAATGATATAAATATCAAAACTCACAATAATATGTTTTATTAAGATGCTATTTAAATGCTTAGTTTTTGATGCTTTGGTTGGGTTTGCATACCTTAACTCCACTTTTAGTTTCTTATATCCACTTATGTCTGTTCTGCCAAAGATTCAAACACCTTGATATTAGAATGACTACAGCGCTTACACTTATTTCACGCATCACAATAACGTTTTCTTTTTATGTAATACTTTTATTTTCTAGTTCTATGTTACGCTGAAACCATTTTGCAAATGTAGGCTATTCTTTTTACTTATGAACTGTCTACATTTAACAGAAGGAGCGATCTTTAAATATTTAGTAATCTGAAGAGAGGGGCTGGGACTTTAAACATACAGGGCAAAAATCCATGTTCATAAAACATATAGATATTTTCAGAGAAATTGCAGAAATCTGTTTGTACTATGTTCAGAAAAATATATTAATTTATAATAAAACAATCTATATAGCCTGCATTTTTGGTGAAATTAGCATTTTAAACAAAACCTTTTTGGTTACGACATGTTGGGTTTACATTCAATGGTCTCCCTTTAGCAAAACATTCACTTTTTGGCAGTTTAAATCACCCAGTTAGAATCCAGGTGATTAAGCACTAAACAGTCAAGAGATAAAACTCAAGACATGCGTTTTTTTCTTTGTTAGTGGAATTGTTGAATAAAATAGCTGCGATTGAATCCTGCTTTCTTGTCTCCCTGACTCATCCATGACATCATTTCAGCCAACTAAACAACATCAGTTTACTAATTTATCACTCATCTGTCAGGTTCACAGCCCAGATACATGACATTAGTTACATTTTTGCATATAAAGTACCATTATCTATTTTTTACAGTATTTTTTTTCCCTTTAAATTTTGTTTATGACTGCATAAAGTGGGGCTAAAGGCACATCGTAAGGAAACTGTTTTTCCACTACTCCCATAGTAAATCTAATGCTTACTTAAAGTTAGTCTTTAAAAACACTAATAACATCATAATGCTGTGAAATATCATCTTTAGCAAATACCAAAACAAATACACATTTTAATACATTATAATTTTGTGATGCCCTAATTTACTTGTAGCATGTAGAACGACTGAATTTAAAATGACCGTTTAAAAAAAAAAAAAGACAAAATTATATAGAATTTTAATAGGGTTGTTCCGATTCCGATACTAGTATCGTAAATGTCACCGATACCACAAACAATTCTGGCATCGGTATTGGTGAGTACTTGAACCCATGTACCGATCCGATTTTCTTAAACTAGACCTAGTTATGCCCGCTAGCTTTGCTTAACGCTGCAAATCGGAAATCAATACTTTGAAGAAATGAAAGCAGTATATAAGCTGTTTGGCAGTATTTCAGACTGGACCAACCAGCCAGTAAAACGGTGACATGTTTCATATGCCATGCTGCAATTTCGAGGGGTGGCACAAGTATTAGCAACTTTAACATTTGAAGACGCGTCGCCCCAAAGAACCACATAGTTACACAAAGGCGAGGGCAGAGAAGGATGAGCCGTGCCAGAATCAACAATCTTTGGAAGCTTCATTCAAACAAAGAGAAAAGTTTTCTTCATGGCTTGAATGAAGAGAAAGTGCTGCAAGCTAACGAGTTTTGTGGGTCACACACTGGCACATCCATAGCTGAATCAATTGAATCAATTGAGTCAATTGAGTCCTGTGTTCATGTTATTTTGCGTGGGAATGCAAGCAACATGAAAAAAGCCATGGACGAGATGGGTGTGTTGAGTTTAGGGTGCTTCGCACACTCTCTCCAACTGGTGGTACACGAAGGTTTATTATCACAGAGAAGTATGAGTGATGTGCTGGCGAACTGTAGGAAGATAGACAGCCATTTCAAAAACTCGCTATTGGCAACAATGCGCCTGGAGGATATTCAGAGGGATCTAAAAATGCCCACCAAACGTTTGCAACAAGATGTGGCGACGAGGTGGAATAATTCTTTTTAAATGGTAGGGAGTTTACTTGAGCAGAAGTGGACGATTTCAGCATACGGAGCTGGTCACGACCTGCCAGCCACATTGACAGCCAACCAGTAGGCTTTGCTGGAAAAAACTGTCACTATCACCATTTGAGGAACTGACCAAACAGATTAGCTTCTCCACCTCGTCTGTAGCGGAAGTCATCTCCTCAGTTACAGTTCTAAAATGGCTACTTGCTTGGGAGATCCAGGAGGACACCGGTATAAAAACAATGAAAACTACCCTTCTTGAGGCCGTCAAGAAACGATCCGCAACCATTGAGGAAGAGCCCTTGAATACAGTTTCAACTCTCTTGGATCCACGTTTCAAAGACAGTGTAACGTAGGGGACGTGACAACAAAGTGGGGATCCATCTGCAGGCTTTATTCAGAATCATAGTCAGAACAGGCAGGGTCAAAACACCAGCAATCAACAATATCCAGGGAGAAACAAAAGGATAATCCACAACAGGCGATGGTCAGGGCAGGCAGCGAACAATCGCAAAAATCAGGTAAACAGTCCAAGGAACAAACACACGAAGGCAAGGCAAAGCAAGGCAAGGCGGAAAACATACAGACTATACAATACTCAGTGATATGTGTGTGTGTGTGTGTGCAACTTTTATAGTCCTTCTAATCAGATACAGCTGTGAACTGATGATGAGTGCTGATTAGTCCAGGCAAAGTATTATGGGAAATGGAGTCCGGGGTGAGTGGCAAAGGTATGGGATGGACTGCCCTCTAGAGGAGCTCATGGGCACTCCTGCTAGAGATCGTGACAGAGCTCCCCCACCCCCACCCCTCCAAGGAGCGGCTTCCAAATGATCTTTAACAGGAAGCGGAAGCAGCACTCATTGAGACGGAATGTCCTCATTGCAAGGATATGAGTCTCGCCTCTCTGCGCTCGCGGAAAGCTTTCTTTTCAGAGAGCGACTCCGCCCCTCGCGGCTGCGAGCGATCTGGTCTCATTTGGAGGAAGCGAGTGTGCCGCCATGGACGACAGCATGTCAGTGGAGGCTTCAGATGTGGAGAAAAAGGTTACGACAGACTGCCTCTCCTGGATGAGTCAGTGGCCGCACATCTCTGCCCGCCCACAGCCATCGGTTGGAAGGCAAAGGCGGCCCACCCGTCCAAGCCATGTAGGGCGACTTCAGCTATCGCTGGTCGAGCCTACTCATCTGCTGGACAAGCGGCCTCAGCGCTTCATTCTATGGCAGTCTTACAAGTCTTCCAGGCCAAGCTCCTCCGTTGCATGGACGAGTCCGGCCCAGACCCCTTTTAAGGAGCTGTGAAGTGCGACCGACCTGGCTCTACACGCCACCAAGATGACAGCGCAGGTGATTGGCAGATCCATGGCCAGCCTAGTGGTGCTGGAGCGCCATCTATAGCTAAACCTGATGGAGATCAAGGATGCGGATAAGGTCCCCTTCCTCGACTCCTCAGTTTCCCCCACTGGCCTGTTTTAAACAGTTTACCGCTGTGTTCTAGTCGCCCCAAAAATGTGCTGACTCAGCACCCCACGAAGCCCGCGCTACCAATTACTCCCACGGCTCCTAAGCCCGAGTTTCGCCAGCGCTCCCGCTCGGCCAGACGCCAGTTTCCTAAACGCCAGGGCCCCCAACCCAAGATAGTGTTGGACCCTGCGCCTCAGGCGTCATCCTGATCTAAAGGACAGGACGAGGAGGGAGCCAAGTCTCGCTGCAGCCGGACCACCCCCCAAAATGCCTCTGTTATGCCTCTACTTGGTCCATCTGGGCCCCCTTGGGTGCTTAAGGCAAGTTCAAGTATTAGTCGTTCCTCTAGCATAGCGCGACGGGATTGTACTGGTTCCCCAAGTGTCTTAAACAGATGCAGTACGAGTGAAGCATCGATAGGGAACGTCTCCGGTTACTAACGTAACCTTGGTTCCCTGAGATACGGAACAAGTACTGTGTACTTTGCCGTGCTATGTACCTGCACGACTCAGTCGTCGCTTCAGACGAAGTAACCTGAGGATCCTATGGCGATGTGCCGCTTATATAGCCAGATGACTTCTGACGTATGTAATGGAGCAAACTATCTCACACTCAGACAGCCCATTCCAGTACTGGGCAGTCAACCAAGTTCGGTTTCCCACTCTGGCTGCCACTGCTACAAAGTTTCTCTGCGCCCCTGGTACCAATGTGAACAGTGAGAGATTCAGCACAGCATCTAACTTTGTGGATGCAAGGAGAAACAGGCTAGGAGAAGAGAGAGCAGAAATGCCCATTTTCCTGAAGAAGAACTTAACTTGCCATTGTCATTGAAATTGTGAGCAATACCAAGTTCCCACAGCAGTGTGTAAACTAGTTTAAGTTACTTGAAATATGTATATTTTCATTCTGGGTTTAATACTGCTCTTGTTGAATCTTAACTTGTTCAGTTGAGGTTTATTTGTGTACTCTGATACTCAAGTCTCTTATTTCAATACATTGTGGCTGCACTTTTTGTTTTAAAGGACTACTTTAATTGAGTTAAGTTACTGTTGCACTTTTGTATTTAAAAACTGAAATGCCTTTTATTTAACAAAATTGTTTCTGGACTTTGTTTTAAAGAGATTATTTTCTTATATTATTCATATATATTTTTTTATATTCCTAGATTTATTTGTTGCACTGTTTATTATACAGTTATATTGTAAGACTAAAATACCCTTTTCAGTTTACAGTGTTAAATTTGTGGCTGCATTTGAAGTTCTTTTTCACTTAAGAAAAATAAATAATATTACTGTCAAATGTATGTCAGATAATAAAAGTTCTCTAGTTCACTTTTTATTAAGGGATAAGTCTGAAGCACACCATAAAATTATTCTATAAATTCATACAGGGCTAGTAGTATAAACAGCTGTATATAGATACACACCCAGGTATCGGATCAGTACTCGGTATCGGCCGATACCCTGAGCCCAGGTATCGGAATCGGTATCGGGAAGGGAAAAAGGGTATCAGAACATCTCTACATTTTAATATTGAGCATTTATTGGTTATCAGCCATTACATATAATTATTGACTTAAAGCAGCACTATGTAACTTTTTCTGTGTACAAAAGTGTACAAAATTTGCTAAATGTATATAATGAGGGAGTACATCATGAATTCATTGTATTTTTGTCTTATTCTGAATCACTACGGTACACTTATAATAAGTACTTATATTTGGACTATTGTAGCCTGGTCGGGTCGTCACCGCTGCGGAGTAACACATACCTGCGTGAATCGCCATAGACATAAACTTGAGAAGTAGCTCCGGTTAGAATGTTCATCCGCGGGATGTGTGCAGTTCTGTTTATTAACCGCTAGAACGCCAAAAGTTACATAGTGCTGCTTTAATTTGAATGCCTATGCATAGCTGCTAGTATTTTACTTTTTAATAATTGTAATAATACATAAATAATAATAACTGTTGATGACCTGAAGGGCCTGACAGTTAATGTTGTTTTTGTAACCATGGGTTAAACTAACGAGTGTAGGAGGGGTTATTTCAAATATGAGGGCATATATGGAGAAAACCAAGCTACACTAAGTCCATCTTGCTGTTAAAATGGCCCGGCATGTGTCTATATATGATATATATATAGATTTTATCTTTCTTTGGATATTAGTCTTTACTAAACTGTTTCTCAAAAATAATTATTTTTATAATTATGTTTATAATCATCAGCTTCTGGATCAGATGTGATGACTTCAAATGAGACTCAAACTGAGAATATGTTTCTCTGCTATCCACTCCGGCTGGACTCCTGTCTGAAACCGCATCGTCTTACTATTGTTAAAGTGGCAATGTATATTTTAATGGTGCTGATGATCCTTACAACAGTTTTTGGGAACCTGCTGATCATCATCTCCATCTCTCACTTCAAGCAGCTTCAGTCTCCAACTCATCTGATCGTTCGCTCTTTGGCAGCCAGCGACTGTCTCCTGGGCTCTTTGGTCATGCCGTACAGCATGGTGCGATCTGTTGAAGGCTGCTGGTATCTGGGAGATTTTGTGTGTAAAGTGCATTCTAGTTTAGACATGAGCTTTTGTATCTCCTCAATACTGCATCTCAGTTTAATATCTGTTGACAGGTACATGGCCATTTGTGACCCTCTAAGATACGGAATGAGGGTCACAAGCAACACTGTAACTGTATTTATTATCTTCATATGGCTGTTTTCATTTGTGTACAGCTTTTCTGTTGTGTTTTCAGGGATAACTGCAGTTGGACTGGAGATGCTTATATTGCAGACTTACTGTGTGGGAAGTTGTGCTGTGTTTTTCAACAAAGAGTGGGGTATTATATGTTCAGTTCTCACACTTTTCCTTCCCGGGACGATCATGAGCTCTCTGTATTTAAAAATATTCTATGTTGCACGAAAACATGCAAAGGTTATGTCAGAGAGAATGACTGGAGGGATGAAGAGCCAAAGCTCTGCTCACAGAGAGAGAAAAGCAGCTAAAACTCTGGCCATTGTCATGGGTGTCTTTTTGTTATGTTGGCTTCCATATTTTACTGCCGCTCTTCTTGACCCTTTTTTTAATTTTTGGACCCCTGCTGTTGTTTTTGATGCTGTAATTTGGTTTGCATATTTCAATTCCACTTGTAACCCATTGATTTATGGATTTTTCTACCCTTATTTTCAGAAGGCCTTTAAAATTCTCATATCCACTTATATCTGTGGCATCAAGCATTCTAACACCTTGATATTTGAATGAATACTGCTCTCAGACTTATTTCAGGCATCACAATAAATATTTATTTTTATGTAATTTATTTTTATTTCATAAATGCTGAAACAATTTTGCAAATGTGTTTGACTTGAAGCAATGATCTTAATATTTTTAGTAATCTGGTGGAAAAGAGGGGCACGCATGCAGGGATGTACAATGTTCAAAATATTTTTTAATTATTATAAACCCAAATAGCATGCATTTTTTGTGAAATTAACATTATAATTTGATTTTAATACATTAAAATCTTTTGATCACACAGTGTCTCCCTTTAGAAAAAGTCCTATTTTGGCAGTTTGTTTGATTTAAATTTCCTGAAGAAGAACCTGATGATTAAGGGAAGCATCTTTAAAGTGAACCGACCTGGTCACATTATATCTTCTGTTTAAAAACTGAAAAGAGAAAATCTGAAAGTTAAACTGTATAGACATTTTTAAAAATATATTCTTTATATCAGACCTGTACAGTGCACACACAAAATGTGTGTAACTTTTAACATTATTGTGCTATTTATTTTTTATTTGACCCTTGATATAACTAAATGATCCACATTTTAGGTTACTTGAGAAAACATTTTCTGCTGCGCTGTTACTTGCCATTAAATTCTATTCAAAAATCATTAAAAAAAATCTCACGTAGAACAGTTACATTTTTTACAAATATAATATATAATATGACGTAACAAGTGTTCGTAAAAGACATTAAAAAAAAGATGGCTCACTCGCTACAGCAGTTTCGTGCACGGTGTAATTTATTTACAGTGCCAAAAAGTGTTAGTCCACAGTGAAGTATTTACAGGTGCACAATAAAACAAAACCCAAAAGTATCAAAGAAACAACAAAAGTGGAAAACAAAACAGGGAAAATCCCAAATACTTCTATACAGGTAAGAACACGTATCCACAGTATACGCAATATAGCGCAATTTCCGATGAAGCTCCGTTTCGAGGCGTGTATTGTTTCCACTGAATCACGTGGTCGATAACAAACGAAGCTTCACTTTCTGGCCAATCACATGCGTGCTTCGGTTTGCGTGTCAAATCCCTACCTTACTTTAATGGTCCTATCTGGCACAGTCTGGTTGGTTGGTTGGTTTTTTGGAGCCATTGGTATGAGAGCAGTTTTGTTTGTTGGCCTGAAAGGGTCATTTCAAGAGAAAATTTTATCGGGACATCTAACCAAGAAATGTGATCTGTCAGATGATCCTGAGAAAAAGACACGATTGTCTGTTGACAGTTGAATACGATAGGGATGGCGAAATGAAGCCTTGTGAAGCTATGAGGCTTTCCTCTAATGCAGAGTTCACACTGCATGATTTTAGCCCGATTTTTCACTCGCCAACAGGTTTTGCGAAATCGCCGACAAATGCCCGAAATCGGAGGCAAATCGGTGCTCGTTCACGCCAGTGACAATCACAGAGTGTGAATTATCAAAGACACGATCTGAGGGAATCGCCGATGCCCGTGAAATATTTGGCATGCTAAAAATCTGGAGCTGTCGGCGATTCACAATCACGCTGTGTGAAATGATTTCTGACTGAAAACTACATCGGCGATGACCTACAGCCACCGAGAGACCAAGATACAGGGCAGTGTGAAGTTCGGTGAGGAGTTATATGAAACGTAGTTTGCATACCAGTGTTGCCAAATCCGCGATTGCCACCGGTTGTTTTTTTTATGTCAGCAGGTTGAAGCGACCCCAATAACGTGATATTTAGGCCCTGGAATGTGAATTGTACCAGGAGAACCCCGCCAAAAAAAATTGTATTTAACCCCGAATGCGATTTTTACTGGGGGACCCCCTCAAAAGCAATTGGGCTATTTTCAGGCTAGTTTTGAGTAGTAATTGGGCGGGTTTTGTAGCGAAAAACATGCAAACCCTGCACCAGACAGAGCTGTCGGCGATTCTTCCTATTGTAAAGTCATGCAGTGTGTTACCTCCTGTCGTCGTTCCATCATGCAGTGTGAACACAGCAACAACTGAATGCTACCCCAGATAGTCATTCAGTGGGAAACCAACAGTGATGCGAAGTCTTTGAAAATTGTGCAGTGTGAACTCGGCATAACTGGATCGAGAAAAGATTTGAAGTGTCGGCGTATCAATTACAGTGCCATCTAGTGGATTATAAAATGTACAACAGCCGTATCTGGGATGAAGCTTCACTGGATGAAACACCAACTTCATTGATGTAATTTTACTCTGTAGTGCACAAATAAAAATCATACGCTGATAATATTTTTTATGTACCATAATGTGGCAATTAATGGTAATATAAGTCAATATTAGTCAATATATTACAATAAAATACTGTTTAAGTGTGTTGTGGGTGCCCACAGTAAGTGAGAAATTGTTGAATTATTATAACTAAAATAATACTTCCCCTGCCTTTGAGAACACTCTCTCACAGGGTACATAGGAGGCTGGTGTACACTAAAACTGTAGTGCCATCAGATATAGATGGGGAAACAGATGTTTTTGTTCTTTCCAGTATTCAAGTGGATCATGTGTTCTTGGTATGTTAGTGCCCTTTAGGTATCAGTCAACCTCTATTACTGCATCAGCTGTGGCATTACAAGTTTTTTTACTCTGGTCCACAGCACTATCTAGCAGGTGCCACAGGTTTCCACCTAAACAATTTGAAGGCAAAAAAATAATGTAAATATGACTGCAAATGTAAATGCATCACACACACTAATATTTATGTCATGAAATATTCACAAAAGTTTTTTTCCAAAATAATAAAAAATATATACTTGAATTAGTTGCAGCCTGTTGACTTGTTGCCTGTTGAGATGATGTTTCTGTTGAATCAGTGCTTGAGGTTGATGGGATTTGTTCTTGGATTCTGATGATGGTGGCACATTCCCCTTTTAGCCTTCTAACAGCTTCAGTCATTTTACTTTGATTGAGCACAGCAAGGTTGCCATGGTCATTACACTCATAGACTCTATATTCCATATATGTTCTCTCAGGCGTCTGGTCAGGTTTTCTGTCAGGACACTGAAATGTCCATTTTCAATATGAACATCAATATGAATGTTTTAACTGCTGGATAAATATACAGATAAAATACCTGATTTGTTCTCCCTGTAAAGAATGGTGTATCATTTTCATCAGTGGAATGACTTTTGAACCTGAGACACGTTTCTCCTCAGACAGTTCTACCATAGCCTGCTGGAATGGTGAGAGCATACGGAGGACTTCCTCTATTGCTTCATACTCCTGCGGATGAAGTGGACTGATGTCTGTCCTGAGAGAGAGGCTAGGGATGCCCCAAAAGCATCTGAAAAGTGCTGTTCCACCGTGTTTCCACTTCATTGATAAGTTTAAGGGCAGGTCTGCGCATTTCTTGCAGCATCTGGGTCAGCTTCTCTTTGGCAATGGTGCTGGATCTGAAATAGGTGACCATTTTCTTTGCCTTGGTGCAGATGTCACAGAGGGCAGAAACTTGGTCGAACGATTTTTTTGACCATTAAATTAAGTGCATGTGCAATGCAGATGGTGTGCCTCACTTGTAGAATCTTTGCACAAGCAATCATATTTGCTGCAGCATCTGTGACCAGGCATTTGACCTTTGCCTTGATTTCCCACTCCTCCATATACTTTTTTTTTTTACGAGGGCTATATTTTCAGCTGTGTGATTATCTGGAAACTTCTCTACCCCCAACAAGACAGTGGTGAGCTTATCATATATCATATATATAATAATAAACATAATCAATCAACACATAATTTCAACACTTAAATACACAAAGAAACACCTATTCATACCAGACAATGGTTTCGCCAGCTTCCGGTTGTGCTGCGCCGGTGCGACCAAGCCTGTGATGTCATAAACGGCCGCCGGAAGACTGACTACGCCCACATAGACAAACATCACAGGGACGACACAACAGGAGTGCAGTGTAAGTGTTTGAACATCAGGTATGTATGTATGTTTGTGTCAGTGTGTGTGTGTTCTGGCATTGCCAGGTGTGATATCATGTAGCCAAGACACCTCTTGTGGTCATATGAGGTAGAGCAAGAAATTAGGAAGTGACCTCATCAGTAAAATATTATATAATTAGTGATGTCATCAAAAAAAGACTGAATCAGAGGCAGAGATCGTTCATGTTATGGGCATTCATTAATCCAAAGACATCCTCCGTTCAAAGTTATTAATAAGGCATTCCCTGTAAGTCATCTAGTTTTTGTCATTACTCATGATTGTGTTCAGTGCATTTTGTGTAGTTAAAGATGCATATTTGATGTTATTTAGGATGGCATGTTTATGCTTGCCAATACTGTGCATATTTTCTCATCTTTCACATGTGATATTATTTTATAAGTTAATATATTTTTGAAAATATAGTGAATTCATTGGTTGAGTTGAGTAGTCACTATAAGCATTGGTTATGCTCATATGTAATATAGAAAACTGTTATAGAATATGCAACTTATCAGTGTATGTATTTTCTGTTTCACACCATTCATGTGATAAAGTTACACTCTCAACATTACCTTGTGGTTCCGGGAGTTATTGCGTGAAGTTGTTTAACTTGCTGGACAATTGAATGTGGGTTCAACGAGGCCAATACAGTGTGTGTGTCTGATCAGGCCAGTGCCGCTCCCTCAGCAGTGACAAACAGGTGCTTTGTCACATGTATTGCTCATAAAGTCCCCTTTTGAGGTCAATTATTTATTAGGCATATAATATGATATAATATAAAAAACCTTTACACAGAGGTATGTGCAGTTGATTGTTTTATTTCAGTTAACTAGCCAAGTAAAGGTTTATTGTTTTATTTTTGCATGTTTACTTAAAACTTGGAAGTAAAATTGGTCGTTTAGACACTCGCTAACATGAACAATGTAAGCCAGCGGCTTCTATGAATACAGATAGTGTTGCCAAAAATGCAACTGAAAGGAATTGTACTCATTGCCCTGTTTTTGATCAGAAATGCTGGGTGGCCAATGTTCAGCCTAGCTCCCACTTAGCACTGACCCTGCCCTCATAACCATAGCTTTATAATGATGAATAGACCTCACGAGAACTCAGTGTATGAACAACGGGATGTTTGTACTTACCATTTGTGCAACAAGATGCAGTGTTCAATTAATACACACGTATTGTTTATTATACCACAAACCCATACACCCCCCCGTCTGGTTAGACACATTCATTGAGAAATCCTAAACACCAGAAAAGCTAATGCAGAGAAAAGTACAGCACCTATTATTTCATGGTTGTGATGGCACTCTTCCAATGGTAATTTTGGACTGGTGTTTTTTGTTCTGGAAGTTCTAAAATGTTTACATTTTATATCACATTCATTTAAAAATAAATAAATAAAGGGAAATTTTCGATTGTTTCAGTAAGTAACACATTTTGTATGACAGCCATTGTCCATGCTGTCATATAATTATGGCCACTCGATGTGAATTATATAGATAATTTTAATAGCATGGCCATTCAAAACCCGAGGGTCTACCATGTGCATAGTAAAGCAATAACTACAGACAATAATTTTGGGCAGGAATTAATTTAAACACAGATATTGTGGCGGATCACAGACTTATAAGTGCATTACTGCCACCTATCTCTCAAATGGACCATTGACACTTTATCTACAATCTCAATTAGGAGTGTCAATGGTCCACTTGAGAGATAGGTGGCGGTAATGCACTTATAAGTCTGCGATCCGCAGTAAAGCAAGAAGTAGAAGACTACTCACATGCCTGCTGTTGAGAATGCACTCAAGGGGGATGAGCTCAGGACAGTTCGGACATTGCGTGAATCAGAGGTAAAAAAACGATATAAATACTGTTCAGTTTCTTGCACAGACTGATCATTTTGTGTCTTTACACATCAATGTATCGTCACGAGCCACAGGGTTTAATTTGGTTTTGTTTGTGCTTTTAAAAAAAAATTTTATTGTATGTTTTAGCCGTGATTCCCATTCACCTCCATTATAAGACTGACAGACTGCAACGGTTTGTGTTAAAAATCTTCGTTTGTGTTATACTGAAAAAAACAAAGTCACCTACATCTTGGATGCCCTAGGCGTAAGCAGATAAACATCAAATTTTCATTTTTGGGTGAAATATCCATTTAATAGGATCATGTCGTTTTGTCGCTGTGTGTCAATGGCGATGTGAATGGGTCTTTAGCAGTATGAAGCAACAGAGTCATTTGCAGTGTGAATGAGGCTTAAAGGGGTCATGAACTGCATTTTACATTTTTCATAATGTTTCTTGAGGTGCACTTGTATTGGTCAGATGATTTTTTTTATTTTACATCAAAATTGTCAATTTAGAAACGAAAGACCATTTTCTACCTTGACGCTCTGTTGGAAAGGGTCTGTGCCTTGGGTACTGGCTGTAAATGCCCACTGCTGATTGCTAACTCTCACATATGAATAAATGTAAATGTGGAGCGTTCTCAAAAACTTTAGAAGTTTTTACTATTATAGCTGTTGAGATTAACTAATCGTGGAAAGTGCTGATTATAGCATTTATTTAGATCTACTCCTGTTGCATGAAAGTTTCATTGTAGCCAATGACAGACTGCGAGCGCATAAATGCAGTGATCTCGACAGGGGCGATTCTAGGATTTTCATTTTAGGGGGCTCAGCCCCCAGTGAGGCGAAGAATCTTGTGTTTCCTTTTCTTTTTGTTCCACCACATTGTCAAAGAAAGAGTAGTTTCCTTTTCCTCCGGGTTGCAAGGCTCGTGGGTCGACAGTGAGCGACGCACTGCTTCCTCACTCTCACCCACGAAGCCCCCTATTGCCAGTGGCCAAGAGGTCGCGGTTCAGATACACAACGCCTCTCCACGCGTATCTGGCCAGTCCCTCCGGGGACACAGGGAGTTTTGCTGTGATGACTCAGAACGCGATGCCTTCTGGGCCACCCAGTACAACTCCCCATCACTGCACCACTACGGGTACGTCGACTGTCCCTTTGGTGCCACTGGTACGGGGTTTGGGAGCGTGGCTTGCCCAACCCGTCCTGCTGGCTCATTCGGACGGTTCGACTCGGCTACGCGATTCAATTTGTCAGGCGACCTCCCAAATTCAATGGCATTCTCGAGACTTCGGTGGCAGTTCGAGACGACTCTGTCTTGCACGAGGAGATTGCTGTCCTGTTGACGAGAGGATGCAATCGAGCCGAGATGAGGAAGGGGTTTTACAGCCCTTACTTCATCATACCCAAGAAGAGCGGTGGGTTACGACCTATCCTGGATCTGGGAGTCTTGAATCGGTCTCTTCACAGGCTCCCGTTCAAGATGTTGACGCAGAAACGTATTATCGAATGCGTTCAAGCCCAGGATGGTTTTGCAGCGATCGACCTGAAGGGTCGTACTTTCATGTCTCGATCCTTCCTCCATGCAGAGGTTGGCCCACTGGATAGTGGATGCAATCACCTTGGCGTACCAATCCCAAGGCGAGCCGTGCCCCCTGGGGGTGAGAGCCCACTCCACTCGGAGTGTTGTCTCCTCCTAGGCGCTGGCGCACGGCTCCTCTCTGGCAGACATCTGTCGAGCTGCAGACTGGGCGACACCTAACACCTTCGCAAGATTTTACAGTCTCCACATTGAGCCGGTTTCTTCCCATGTGTTGGGTAACAGGTAAATGGCGGGAAGAGCTGGCTGGTGTCACACATCGCCCCATTCACCATTCCCCTTCACACGGGGATGCGAGCACCTTTCTTCTCCCAGTAGAGCTCCCCGGTTGGTGAACCCTGGTCGAGCATCCTCCAGCACCCCGGCAGTCTGACTTGGTGGAGCAGTCTGACGCCAGGCCCAGTACTGTTGGTGTTAGCATGGCCGGAGTCCGGTCAGTCCCTGTACTGGGCTAGGTGTCCATATGGCTTGATTCCCTACGGGTATTCCCATATATGTATTCTTCCTTTAAGGGTTCTCTCTCGGTAAACCTGTGTTTTCCCTTGACAGACTCGCTCTTAGGTAGGACCTGCCTCAGAGACCCATTCCATATGTAGTACTGCCTCCTGGGTCAGTCCATATTAGTATCTCCACATGTCACCTCCCTACGGGTAGGATGTGGTCTCCGTAGCAACCTTTTTCCTTAAGGCTTGCTTCCCCATCGTTCTGCCAGGCTGATAGAACAAATAAGAAAGATTTGAAGCAATCTTTCACTGAAGGTTGAAATCCCTTCCAAAAACTTTTTTTGTGGACGAAACTGTAGCATGGCCTTCTCCAGCTGCGATGTACTCACCATTGGTCCCCTTCGGTACCAAGGTCAGTGTATTTGCACTGGGCTTTGGGAAGGTTACGACCTTAGCGTAGCTTTTGTCTTGACACGCTACGGCATGTCAACATTTGCAGCGCCACAGGGTTGTGACGGGGTTCAGGTTGTGGCGCTTTCCAAAGACCCCATATGTCGTCATGACATAGCTTGTAGTGACTGACAGATAGGGAACGTCTCGGTTATGTACGTAACCCTCGTTCCCTGATGGAGGGAACGGAGACGTTATGTCCCCATGCCACAAACCCGAACCATCGCTGGTTGCCAGGGACAAATTATCGGCTCCTCAGCATAAAACCTGATGACTGGATGCACCTGTCGCCTTATATACCCGTGTACATGGGGAGTGGCTCAGCATGCAAAATCCACTAGCCAATTCTCATTGGCGTTTTCTCTTAAACTCAGAGATGATTGGGTTCCCAAGTGAGACCCCTAATGTCGAGTCAGGACATAACGTCTCCGTTTCCTCCATCAGGGAACGAGGGTTATGTACGTAACAGAGGCGTTTGCTATATGAAAAAGTAACTGAATAACATAATTCTGCCTGACATCTCCTTTTGTAAGTCATATGGATAAGAAACAAAAAGGTAAGTGATGAGAATTTTTATTTTTGGATAAACTATTTTATTCACAACATAATCTCTCTTAAAATACCTTATAGGGTTATGATAATCAAAACAGTCCTGAGCTAGATCAAATTTTGATCTCTGCAAACCAAACTATCACTTTAATTAAACGTTTTTTTCCCCCACTAGTAAAAAGATTTTATCATTAGCTATCTCCACACTGGAGAGCTGCGTTATAACAGAAAATCAAGTTATAATTCTAACTAAAAGCGACATTGACTCTGGTTTTTCATGTTTAATACTGTAAAGCTTCTTGATTTAAGGCTATCTATTGCATAAAGTACTATATAAATAAAGGTGACATGACTGGACTTTACTGGAGTACTATACTGCAGAGCTCGTGTAACATCCACATCGCTGTAATCAGATGTTTTTAACTGCGGATTTCTCACCGCTGTCAGTTTTTGATGTGTTTATTTCATTATTGAGAGGAAAGCGCACAGCATACGTTTACATAATCCTCCAAACATCGCTCAGCAGCTTCAGGTTCGGTTTTGCTCCGTTTGCTCTGAAGTGCTATGTCTTCTTCTCGTAATTGCTCAGGAGGGCTGAATTACGTCTTGCGCTACAGCGCTCCACTGGTCAAAGCATGTTATCGCAGGCCTTTACATTAGGTCATATGAGATCAAATGACTACTCGACGACAAAAATATTTGTAGACCATTTTTGTCGATGTTGTCGATAATGTCGACTAATCATTTCAGCCCTATTCTGAAGGATCATGTGACACTGAAAAATTACGCTATACTGATGTGCACATGCCCAGTAGTTTTTGCTGTATGCCATCTAGCCATAACCCAGAGGATGGTTTGAAGAAGTTTTTAATCTGTGCCAACTCGTGTCATGCGTAGTCCGGTCAATGGATTCACATATTGTTCGATAATATAAAATATACAAGTGTGTGATTATAATTAATAATTGACGTGAGAAGTAGCAAAAATATTTTGGGTGAGCTATACGGGGTCTCTGAGAGCCCAGCTAGAACATGATAAAATGCAAAAGAGGTGTGACGTGCATTCAGTTCTTTCTGGTGTTAAGGTTATTCTAAACTGTTCTACTGAATCCCAAATAAGTGTACACACACACACAACCAAGTCAATGTAAAGTCAAACACAAGAGTCATGCGACTCCGATTTTTTTTCAAACCAGCTGTCCCGACCTTCCGATACTGCTGACGTTCGAAGCTTCAAACGTCATCAATCACGTGGTATTGTAATTTCGATACAAGCATCGGCACAGTGTGATACAATAGTGCTTTGAAAACTGCGTCGGCGCATCGGAGCCTCTGTATCAATCGTCCCATCACTACTATAGTATTTTACAGTTATGATAGAATATATAACGATTCAATTTACAGTACCTTCATAAATTTAAAAAGCAAAAATAACTGTTGCACATTCTTTGTTCATTATTTTGTAGATATGAAGTAAAAGAAATCAAGTTGACTTTTATGCAGAAAAGCCATCTTGCTCAGACCAAGGCAACTTGAAGCACCTGATATCATAATTACACCTTCTCAATTCGTAAATCCGAACTTCCCAGGAGGACTTGAACGCACCATTAGTCATAGTCTGGAGCCTACAGGCTTGTAGCATCTAAAGGGACATATCGGTGAAAAAAAAAAATGTAAATGGGAGGGAAAATAATATTTAAGTGCATTTGTGTTAGCCTGAAAAACTTTTGTTCACTTGCAAAATATTGCGTTCCCCCAAGAAACTTTACATTTGCAAACAATTTACAACTTTACCTTTACAAGTACTGAAATATAAATTTTCCTCCCACCTCATTTTTTATTTATTTATTTTTTCAAACGACCTGTTTAAATAAGTAATAACTATTTAAAGTGTAAATTTCTTGCATTCTAGGTTTATTTTTATTTTTATATCTCCTGTGTTCATGTTGTTTTTGTAACTATGGGTAACACTGACAGATGTAGGAGGGTTAACTTGAATCTCAGAGTATAAATGGACAAGCCTGAGCTGCTCTGAGACCATTTAACAAATTATATTGAGTGGGCATGTACTGTATTTATATTAATCTTTCTTTGCACATTTGTCTTTACCATGTCATTATTTATGAAATAATTCTAGGCACAATCTGGTCAATTTTTGAGTGGCTTTTTACATTTACAAAACAAACATTGTGTTTCAGTCTTGTATATCAGTCACTATTTAAAGCAGACGTGATGATTGCAAATGAAACTGACATTGAGAGTGTGTTTCTCTGCTATCCACTCCGGCCGGACTCCTGTCTCAGAGCTCATCGACTTATCGTCCTTAAAGTGGCGATGTATATTTTCATGGTACTGATGATCCTCACAACAGTTTTTGGGAACCTGCTGGTCATCATCTCCATCTCTCACTTCAAACAGCTTCAGTCTCCAACTCACATGATCGTTCAGTCGCTGGCAGCTTGTGACTGTCTGCTGGGCTCTTTGGTCATGCCGTACAGCATGGTGCGATCTGTTGAAGGCTGCTGGTATCTGGGAAATGTTGTGTGTAAAGTGCATTCTAGTTTGGACATGACTTTCAGCATCTCTTCCATATTGCATCTCAGTTTAATTGCTATTGACAGGTACTGGGCCATTTGTGACCCTCTGAGGTACAAAATGAGGGTCACAAACAACACTGTGACTGTATTTATTACCTTCACATGGCTGTTTTCATTTGTGTACAGCTTTTCTGTTGTGTTTACGGGGGTAAACAATGTTGGTTTGGAGGAACTTATATTACAGATTTCTTGTTTTGGTGGCTGTGTTTTGTTTTTTAACAAAGAATGGGGCTTAATTTGTGCACTTTTTGTGTTTCTGATTCCAGGAACTATCATGAGCTCTCTATACATGAGCATCTTCAATGTTGTGAAAAAACATGCAAAAGTCCTGTCAGAGAAAGTATCTGTTGCCCCCACTGTAGGCGGTAATTGCCAAACATCTTCACAGAGAGAGAGGAAAGCAGCTAAAACTCTGGCCATTGTCATGGGTGTTTTTTATCTCTGCTGGCTTCCTTTTTTTACTGCCACTGCTATTGACCCTTTCCTTAATTTTGTGACTCCTGTTGATGTTTTTGATGCTTTGGTTTGGTTTGGATATTTTAACTCCACTTGTAACCCCTTGATCTATGGCTTTTTCTATCCCCGCTTTCAGAAGGCCTTTAAGATTCTCATATCCACTTATATCTGTGGCATCAGTGAGTCACACACCTTGACATTTGAATGAATATAAAATTATATCACCTTTACCACACTATTTTCTTTTAATGAAATACCTAGTCTATGCATGAATAAATATTTTGCACATGTTAAGGTTTAATGACAATATTTAATATTTTTTCACCCAGAATTAATATTGTCTTTTATTATAATAACATGTATACATACATGATGTATACATTAATAAATACGCATTTCTAAGATTTAATAGCAAAGACGATTTTTTGTTATGCATTTTAACACCCGTTAGTCCAAACATGATGAAATATTTTGCTTATTTAACATTTTTCTTGAACACCATAATAAAATATCTATTTTGGCCCATCATATGCATGTTGATAGGGCCTTCAGTCTTTTAGATGTAAGCAAATTTAAATAATTTGTACCAATATCTCAACAATGGTTTTTAAAATATATGTAAATATATGTTGTTCCCAGATATGGAAATAATGTCTCTATGTTCCTTTTTCAGAACAAAAGCATAGTTGTTTGTTATTCATGACCAAATATCTCTTACATTTTAAGTAATTCAATTTTTTAACCCTTTTTTTGTCATATAATTAAATGTAAAGAGAGTCTATTATGCTATTAAATTAATGACTACCAATACTGTATCATGTGTTCATGTTCAAGTAAGGTAGGTTGATTTGATGTGAGATGTAACAGTAAACCACTCTGCAACCCTGTTTCATAAACCTGAATGAATGACTTAAACAGTCATTAAAAGTGAGAAATTATCATAAGTCCCCTGGGTACTGTTGTTGGCATAACACAAACATTGCATCATAACTGGTGTGTGTATGTGTACAGTACGATTGAGTGGCATTTATGGACGATCAAACGTGATCAATTGCTGCAAAATATTAAGTTACAATTGGATATCTAATTGTACTCTATATATACAGTAGTACTGCATGGGGCACTTGATAGGTCACAACAGTGACATCAGAGACACGAGACTTAGCTTAAAACTGTTAAACAGCATTTTAAAATCCCTTTTCTAATTATTATCATTGTAATTTTCATGACACAAGTTAAGTTGAGAGGTTACACTTCTCATATTTACACTTTTTTTTTTGCTATATTTATTGCTTTTATATTTACATAACAAAATTCAACAACACTAACATGATATGTTAACACAAACTTATAACAAACACTTAAATACATTCACAAACAAATAATCAACCAGAAAAAGTCAATAAATAACAATGTGTATATACTGTATATATACACAGTATACATATACACATACCAATTTCACAGTTCTAGTTTAAGGCCTCCTAGTACAAGACAACTTCAACATTTCTTTTATTATATAAAGAAACGTGCTGCAAATACTCACAACACAAAGAAATGCGCTGCAAATGCTCACAACACAATCAAATAAAGAAACGTGCTGCAAAAACAGAAACATGCTGCAAATTCTCACAAAACAACCAAATAAAGAAACGCGCTGCAAATACTCACAACACAAACAAATAAAGAAATGCGCTGCAAAAACAGAAACGCGCTGCAAATACTCACAACACAAACAAATAAAGAAACGCGCTGCAAATGCTCACAACACAAACAAATAAAGAAACGCGCTGGCAATACTCACAACACAACCAATAATAACCGCCTGCAAATACAGAAACACTCTGCAAATACTCGCAACACGACCAAATACAGAAATGTGTTGCAAATACTCACAACACAACCAAATACTGTAACGTGCTGCAAATATTCACAACACAAAGAAATGCGCTGCAAATGCTCACAACACAAGCAAATAAAGAAGCACGCTGCAAATACTCACAACACAACCAAATAAAGAAACGTGCTGCAAATACTCATAACACAAACAAATAAAGAAACGTGCTGCAAATACTCACAACACAAACAAAGAAACGCGCTGCAAAAACAGAAACGTGCTGCAAATACTCACAACACAAACAAATAAAGAAACTTGCTGCAAATACTCACAACACAAATACAGAAACGCGCTGCAAATACAGAAACGTGCTGCAAATACTCACAACACAACTAAATACAGAAATGTGCTGCAAATACTCGCAACACAAACAAAGAAACGCGCTGCAAAAACAGATACGCGCTGCAAATACTCACAACACAACCAAATAAAGAAACGCGCTGCAAAAACAGAAACGTGCTGCAAATACTCACAACGCAACCAAATAAAGAAACGCGCTACAAATACTCACAACACAACCAAAAGAAATGTGCTGCAAATGCTCACAACACAAACAAATACAGAAACACGCTGCAAATACAGAAACATGCTGCAAATTCTCAGAACACAACCAAATACAGAAATGTGATGCAAATTCTCACAACACAACCAAATAGAGAAACGCGCTGCAAAAACAGAAACGTTCTGCAAATACTCACAACGCAACCAAACACAGAAACGCGCTGCAAATACAAAACAAACAAAAACAGAAACGCGCTGCAAATGCTCACAAAACAAACAAATAAAGAAACGCTGCAAAAACAGAAACGCACTGCAAACACACAACACAAACAAATAAAGAAACGTTCTGCAAAACAGAAATGGCGCTGCAAATACTACAACACAACAAAATAAAGAAACGTGGCTGCAAAACAAATGCGCGGCAAATACTTACAACACAACCAAATAAAGAAACGCGCTGCAAATACAGAAACGCGCTGCAAATACTCACAGCACAACCGAACAAAGAAACTCGCTGCAAGTGCTCACAACACAACCGAACAAAGAAACGTGCAGCAAATGCTCACAACACAACCTAACAAAGAAACCCGCTGCAAATGCTCACAACACAACCAAGTAAAGAAACGCGCTGCAAAGAGAAACACGCGCGCTGCAATTGCTCACAACACAACCAAATAGAGAAACGCGCTGCAAAAACAGAAACGCTCTGCAAATGCTCACAACACAACCGAATAAAGAAACGTGCTGCAAATGCTCACAAAACAAACAAATAAAGAAACGTGCTGCAAATACTCACAACACAAAGAAATGCGCTGCAAATGCTCACAACACAATCAAATACAGAAACACGCTGCAAATACTCACACCACAACCAAATACAGAAACGTGCTGCAAATACTCACAACACAACCAAATACAGAGACGTGCTGCAAATACTCACAACACAAACAAAGAAACGCTCTGCAAAAACAGAAACGTGCTGCAAATGCTCACGACACAAACAAATAAAGAACGTGCTGCAAATGCTCACAACACAAGCAAATAAAGAAATGCGCTGCAAAAACAGAAACGCGCTGCAAAAACTCACAACACAAACAAATAAAGAAACGCTCTACAAATACTCACAACACAAAGAAATGTGCTGCAAATGCTCACAACACAATCAAATAAAGAAACGTGCTGCAAAAACAGAAACCCGCTGCAATTGCTCACAACACAAACAAATAAAGAAATGCTCTGCAAAAACAGAAATGCGCTGCAAATACTCAACACAAACAAATAAAGAAATGCACTGCAAAAACAGAAACACGCTGCAAATACTTACAACACAAACAAATAAAGAAACGCGCTGCAAAAACAGAAACGTGCTGCAAATACTCACAACGCAACCAAATAAAGAAACGCGCTACAAATACTCACAACACAACACAAAGAAATGCGCTGCAAATGCTCACAACACAAATAAATAAATGCGCTGCAAAAACAGAAATGCGCTGCAAAAACAGAAACACACTACAAATACAACACAACCAAATACAGAAATGCGCTGCAAATACTCACAAACAAATAAGAAACGCGCTGCAAATACAGAAACGCGCTGCAAATACTCACAACACAACCAAAAACAGAAACGCGCCGAAAATGCTCACAACACAACCAAATAAAGAAATGCACTGCAAATACTCACAACACAACCAAATAAAGAAACACGCTGCAAATGCTCACAGCACAACCAAATATAGAAATGGGCTGCAAAAAAGGAAAACTGCTGCAAATACTCACAACACAACCAAATAAAGAAACGTGCTGCAAAAACAGAAACACACCGTAAATGCTCACGACACAACCAAATAAAAAAATAAAGTTTGTGTGTGAGTATTTGCGGCGCGTTTCTGTTTTTGCAGTGCGCTTCTTTGTTTGGTTGTGTTGTGAGTATTTGCAGCATGTTTGTCTTTTGCAGTGCATTTTTTTATTTGGTTGTGTTGTGAGCATTTGCAGTGTTTTTGTATTTGGTTGTGTTGCGATTATTTGCAGCACGTTTCTTTATTTGGTTGTGTTGTGAGTATTTGCAGCGTGTTTCTTTGTTTGTGTTGTGAGCATTTGCAGTGTGTTTTTGTATTTGATTGTGTTGCGAGTATTTGCAGCACATGTGCTGTCAAACTGATGATGTTTTCTTAATTTGCTGGTGCTTTTTCTATTTTTAGGGCGTTGAGCTCTCTGGCCACCATATAATTGTCTCCTTGCAGTAGAGAATCGTTCACAATCTACACACACATTGGCTTCGTTGCTGACAAACGATGGAGGTCATGTGCAAGTTTTCTTCCCACGAACTGTTGGTAAATATCACCTCATCCAACACTCTTTTTGTTTTCTGTCTTATAAAGTTACTCGTGGAAAAAACGCTGCAAATGATTCAGTGTGTGAGTGAACTCTCTGAAAGAATCAAATTGAATCACGAATACATTCAAATCTTTTTGCAATCCGTTGGCCGATTAGATCAAAAGAGCAGTGTTGCCAATTTAGCTACTTTGTAGCTAGATTTAGCGACTTCCCCGCCCCTTTTGAGACTGTTTTCAAAAGTTTAGGGACAAATATAGCAACTTCTTGGACAAACCTTATCTAAGTTCTCATCTTGCACACTGATCTACGTTCATCTTTATATAGATCAGTGAATTTGCCATTGTGATCTGGGGACATTTAGCTACCAGTTTTAGCTACTTTCAATTGACAGCAGTTGGCAACACTGAAAAAGAGTGATTTGTTACACTCAGTGTATCACAGTTAGCACAGTTACTGCACCATTTTTTGCATATTCAAATATGTTTATGCGAGTAAGGGCGTTACCCGTTTTGGACTCTTGAGTACATATATAACCCAAACTAGGCTTCTGACTCCATATATGTAGTTTCTTATGTGCATGTACTGTATATATGATCATTTTCTTTGTATTTTACTCTCTCTGACTGTGGTTGATTCCCTTCAGACTTATCTGTGTGATTTTATTTTTTACATTTACAAAGGAAATATTGTGTTTTGATCTTGCATATCAGGTTATATCTTAGTAATGACTTCAAATGAAACTGACATTTACCCTGAGAATGTGTTTTTCTGCTATCCACTCCTGCCTGACTCCTGTCCCAGAGCTCACCGCCTCCCTGCACTTACAGTGGCGATGTATGTTTTAATGGTGCTGATGATCCTTACAACAGTGTTTGGGAACCTGCTGATCATCATCTCCATCTCTCACTTCAAGCAGCTTCAGTCTCCAACTCATCTGATCGTTCGCTCTTTGGCAGCCAGCGACTGTCTCCTGGGCTCTTTGGTCATGCCGTACAGCATGGTGCGATCTGTTGAAGGCTGCTGGTATCTGGGAGATTTTGTGTGTAAAGTGCATTCTAGTTTGGACATGACTTTCAGCATCTCTTCTTTAATACATCTCAGTTTAATATCTGTCGACAGGTACTGGGCCATTTGTGACCCTCTGAGGTACAAAATGAGGGTCACAAACAACATTGTGACTGTATTTACTACCTTCACGTGGCTTTTTTCATTTCTGTACAGCTTTTCTATTGTGTTTTCAGGGATAAACAAAATTGGCTTGGAGTCGTTCATCATGCAAGTTTACTGTGTGGGAAGTTGTGTTTTGTTTTTTAACAAACAATGGGGTCTTATTTGTTCACTTCTCACATTCTTTCTTCCCGGGACGATCATGAGCTCTCTGTATATGAATATCTTCTATGTTGCACGCAAACACGCAAAGGTTATGTCTGAAAGAGTGACTGGAGGGTTGAAGAGCCAAGGCTCTGCTCAAAGAGAAGGAAAAGCAGCTAAAACTCTGGCCATTGTCATGGGTGTTTTTTATCTCTGCTGGCTGCCTTTTTTTACCGCCACTGCTGTTGATCCTTTTCTCAATTTCGTGACTCCTGGTGATGTTTTTGATGCTTTGGTTTGGTTTGGATACTTTAACTCCACTTGTAATCCATTGATCTATGGTTTCTTCTATCCTCGCTTTCAGAAGGCCTTTAAAATTCTCATATCCACTTATATATGTGGCTGCAATGACTCAAGCACCTTGATACTTGAATGAATTTAAATGTATTAAAAATAAGCATGTTAATGCTAATGTTAGAAATGATTTGGCCTGGCATGCATTTTCTCTAAAGGTTTCCACAAACAGACTAACCATCTGGATTATTGAAATATTGACAAAACTAAAATATTGATATTTTGGTGTAAAAATAACATGCTTTTTTTACTGCAAATACTGGTGTTTATGTGACATGTAAAAGTTATTTGAGCTCTTAGTTAATATGTCATTGTTTTTTAAAATGATTTAACATTAAAGTTATTTAATGCTTAATGTTGTGTTTACATAACTAAGTATAAGACATGTTTTTACTCAACTATTAATATAAAAAAGATATCGAAACATTCTGCCTTTTCAGAATTCTGTCCATAATCAGTCACAATCAGTCACAATCCCCGCTCTTATCCAGATAAAACTGTATTATTTAGACTAAAATGCATGTTCGAGCTGTCCTAACTAAAAGCAATTTGCACTGACATATATTAAAATATGTCAGTGCCATTGTTTTGTCTCAAGATGCACACAAGTAATAATTTTCAGCCCTGCAATCAACCTTGAGTGCAGGTTTGCGTATATCACATTTATGAAAGCTATTTAAATGTCCTAATTTAATTAAGGCCTTCTCCTGGCTTAATCTGAACCCTGTCTGCAAAACCAGGCCCTATATGCTTTTATTTTGTATTATTTAGTGGGCATTTGTCTCTATCTTGTGGACAATATTTGGACAGGGGACATTTTTTGACTAAGAATTTATGGGCTAATTTTCATTTTTGAGGAAACTAATCCTTTAACAGGCATTTAATAAACTGGAAAATTGAATAATCTTAATTAAACTTGGAAAAACATTTTCTATTTTTATGGACAACTTCTAGTTTTGTTGCAAGTGATGTAATGAATTTGAGGCTCGAGCGGGATTCAAGCTTGTGTCTCCCATGTTTAATATTTTAAACAACACACAGCTTATACATGCTTTGATGAGGTCAGTTAACATTGGAACATATCTGTTATGATATGTTCAAATAACCACATTTAAAGTAGAGTAGCGTACTGAATGAAATAACACTTGAAGCACTTTTTCCAACGTGTCTGTGACTGGGTATCACCATTATTACGACCAACGAAAATTATGTAGTTCTACAGAATTAAATTAGAAAAGGAGAAAAAGATTAAAAGTGTACCAGCATGCATCATATTAACATTAAGAAAGTATTACAATGTGTTTCTAAAGTTTAATATGCAAATTCACAGTCCAGTTCAAAAACATGAATAATACAAATCCTACTGAATTCAAACCAGCCATAATCAGGCCAAATTTGTGTTGTGCTCACACAGTATTAGCTAGGCTTTCATAAATACTGGAGCACAGGCCCCTCATCATAAAGTGTCCTTATATTTTAATAGTAGTATGGATATCGGGACATAATTGTATGGTGGCCGAGAGAGCTCAACGGCTGCAAATGAAAAAAAAAAATAGAAAAAACACCTGCAAATTAAGAAAACATCTCCATCAATTTGACAACACATGCGCTGCAAATGTTCACAACACTTCCAAATAAAGAAATGCACTGCAAATACTCATAACACAACCAAATCAGGAAACGCGCTGCAAAAACAGAAACGTGCTGCAAATACTCACAACACAACCAAATAAAGAAACACGCTGCAAAACAGAAACGCACCATAAATGCTCACAACACAACCAAATAAAAAAATTAAGTTTGTGTGTGAGTATTTGCGGCACGTTTCCGTTTTTGCAGCGCGCTTCTTTATTTCTTTGTGTTGAGCATTTGCAGTGTGTTTTTGTATTTGATTGTGTTGCGAGTATTTGCAGCACGTGCTGTCAAACTGATGAAAATGTTTTCTTAATTTGCTGGTGCTTTTTCTATTTGCATGTGTTTTCTGAAGTTGCAGGGCGTTGAGCTCTCTGGCCACCGTATAATTGTTTCCTTGCAGTAGAGAATCGTTCACAATCTACACGCACATTGGCTTCGTTGCTGACAAACGATGGAGGTCATGTGCAAGTTCTCTTACAACGAACTGTTGGTAAATATCACCTCATCCAACACTCTTTTTGTTTTCTGTCTTATAACATTTACTCGAGTTACTCGTGGAAAAAACTCTTCAAATGATTCAGTGTGTGAGTGAACTCTCCGAAAGAATCAAGCTAAATCACGAATAAATTCAAATCTTTTTGCAATCCGTTGGCCGATTAGATCAAAAGAGTGATTTGTTTGTGAATCTGGCATCATTAGTTTAAACAGCTGATAGCAACATGAAAGCTGAAATATTATAAAGTAAAACAACTCTCAGGTCGATGTCAGACAATGATTTATCAGTACGTTAATATTTTACTCGATCACAGCAGTATTTAACTGCACTCGTTGCCCAGTAAAAAGTATAGCAACGCTTCTGATATTAACCTTATGAATAAATTGGAAATGAAAAAATAAAACTGAATGAATGAATGCATGTTTTTTTTTTGTCACCACCTGGGTCACTCAGTGTATCACAGTCACCACAGTTACTGCACCATTTTTTGCATATTCAAATATGTTTATGCGAGTAAGGGCGTTACCCGTTTTGGACTCTTGAGTACATATATAACCCAAACTAGGCTTCTGACTCCATATATGTAGTTTCTTATGTGCATGTACTGTATATATGATCATTTTCTTTGTATTTTGCTCTCTCTGACTGTGGTTGATTCCCTTCAGACTTATCTGTGTGATTTTATTTTTTACATTTACAAAGGAAATATTGTGTTTTGATCTTGCATATCAGGTTATATCTTAGTAATGACTTCAAATGAAACTGACATTTACCCTGAGAATGTGTTTTTCTGCTATCCACTCCTGCCTGACTCCTGTCCCAGAGCTCACCGCCTCCCTGCACTTACAGTGGCGATGTATGTTTTAATGGTGCTGATGATCCTTACAACAGTTTTTGGGAACCTGCTGATCATCATCTCCATCTCTCACTTCAAACAGCTTCAGTCTCCAACTCATCTGATCGTTTACTCTTTGGCAGCCAGCGACTGTCTCCTGGGCGCTTTGGTCATGCCGTACAGCATGGTGCGATCTGTTGAAGGCTGCTGGTATCTGGGAGATTTTGTGTGTAAAGTGCATTCTAGTTTGGACATGACTTTCAGCATCTCTTCTAAAATACATCTTGGTTTAATATCTATCGACAGGTACTGGGCCATTTGTGACCCTCTGAGGTACAAAATGAGGGTCACAAACAACATTGTGACTGTATTTAGTACCTTCGCGTGGCTTTTTTCATTTCTGTACAGCTTTTCTATTGTGTTTTCAGGGATAAACATAATTGGCTTGGAGTCGTTCATCATGCAAGTTTACTGTGTGGGAAGTTGTGTTTTGTTTTTTAACAAACAATGGGGTCTTATTTGTTCACTTCTCACATTCTTTCTTCCCGGGACGATCATGAGCTCTCTGTATATGAAAATCTTCTATGTTGCACGCAAACACGCAAAGGCTATGTCTGAAAGAGTGACTGGAGGGTTGAAGAGCCAAGGCTCTGCTCAAAGAGAAGGAAAAGCAGCTAAAACTCTGGCCATTGTCATGGGTGTTTTTTATCTCTGCTGGCTGCCTTTTTTTACCGCCACTGCTGTTGATCCTTTTCTCAATTTCGTGACTCCTGGTGATGTTTTTGATGCTTTGGTTTGGTTTGGATACTTTAACTCCACTTGTAATCCATTGATCTATGGTTTCTTCTATCCTCGCTTTCAGAAGGCCTTTAAAATTCTCATATCCACTTATATATGTGGCTGCAATGACTCAAACACCTTGATACTTGAATGAATTTAAATGTATTAAAAATAAGCATGTTAATGCTAATGTTAGAAATTATTTGGCCTGGCATGCATTTTCTCTAAAGGTTTCCACAAACAGACTAACCATCTGGATTATTGAAATATTGACAAAACTAAAATATTGATATTTGGGTGTAAAAATAAAATGCTTTTTTACTGCAAATACTGGTGTTTATGTGACATGTAAAAGTTATTTTAGCTCTTAGTTAATATGTCATTGTTTTTTTAAATGATTTAACATTAAAGTTATTTAATGCTTAATGTTGTGTTTACATAACTAAGTATAAGACATGTTTTTACTCAACTATTAATATAAAAAAGTTATCAAAACATTCTGCCTTTTCAGAATTCTGTCCATAATCAGTCACAATCAGTCACAATCCCCGCTCTTATCCAGATAAAACTGTATTATTTAGACTAAAATGCATGTTCGAGCTGTCCTAACTAAAAGCAATTTGCACTGACATATATTAAAATATGTCAGTGCCATTGTTTTGTCTCAAGATGCACACAAGTAATAATTTTCAGCCCTGCAATCAACCTTGAGTGCAGGTTTGCGTATGTCACATTTATGAAAGTTATTTAAATGTCCTAATTTAATTAAGGCCTTCTCCTGGCTTAATCTGAACCCTTGTCTGCAAAACCAGGCCCTATATGCTTTTATTTTGTATTATTTAGTGTGCATTTGTCTCCATCTTGTGGACAATATTTGGACAGGGGACATTTTTTGACTAAGAAAGTGATGCAATCTGATTAAGTCATATTATAATTATAATTAATATTATAATTCAGAGCTTTTCAGCCTTGCGGCTTGTGACCTACTGTTTAGCTTTAATCAAACACACCTGAACCAGCTGATCAAGCTCTTACTATGCATACTAGAAACGACCCATGCTGGTGTGCTGAAGAAGGTTGGAACTTAAATGTGCAGTGTGCAGATTTATATCCCCTATGACCCCTTTAAAAGAGTAATTAAAAGCTGCTGGCATTAATTCTATGACATTACAGAATGTGTTAAACAGTTCTCATAAAGCTTATAAAGCTCTTATCAATTTTCTGAAAAGAGCAAATGTATATAATAAAATATAGGATAGAATTAGCATTTCCCTTGATATCATCGCCTCACACTTCATCCCAGTAGGTGGCGGGATATGCACCAAAAGCTGGTTTGCCAACCGCCATAAAATATCAGAAGAAGAAGATGTGGTCATCTGAGACAGCAGAAAGTAGCCAGTCAAGCGTTGAGGTTTCTTTACAAAGATAAATTAAGAAATTATATGTAAATAATTATCTAGTAAACAGATAAGTTAATGCGAATATTATTGTTACATATTCATCATTGTGTTAGTGTTTTATGTGCTGCCTTTACCTAGATTCTTGCATGCTAGTTAGTAGAAAATAAGAGCAGTGAAGCAGCTAGCTAACGTAATGGTAAATAACTACGCTATCGGCTCTTGTGCAAAATAATACGAGTTGTCCTCCATTTGTTCAAATATTTCTTACTTCTACAAACAACCTCTGCTTCTAATAAACCAGACAACGACTACTACTTCTTCGTGCGTATTCAATGTAGCGACGATGCAAGCTGCCTCTAAGAACACGAGGAAGAAACGAAGAAGAATAACAGGGACTAAACGCGCTCTGTAGAGTAGTTTGTCCGTTTAGGGCTACTGTAGAAACATGGCGGTGCAAAATGGCTACTTAACCATGGAGGGGGACCCGCGGTGTATGTAGACAGAAATGGCTTATTCTAAGATAATAAAAACATAACGTGAAATTTGTAAGGTATTTATACACCACTGAAAACATAGTTTTGTATGTTACATTGCATTTCTGTAAACAGATTCTCAAAAATATTACACATTGTACCTTTAAACAAAACGCATAAGATGGTTATACCACTTTATGAAAAGACAGAAGAGTGAACACATTTTGTTTCACTTTCTGTACCTCTTTTTAAGTTTTATGTTTCAAACTTTTTTTTTATATCATATTACTATATTTATATGCTACTATCAAATTAGTTTTGAAATGTAGAACATATACCTAAGCTGTATAAATGTCAAGTACAAATGCAATTTATACTTAAAAAAATATTTTCTTTTAAAAGACCAGTAGTGAAAAATGACCACAGACACATTGCAATGCTCATCATTTATTATTTCATGATGTGAGTTGATGCTCATATAAAAATCCTAATTTATTATATGGGGGTCCGAGCATATTTTGGTCGTCAGAGGGTCATAGCTGAACGTTGCGATGTTTACGGTCTAGCACTAATAATAACTCTGGGGGTGTTCATGCATCCAACATTTGGCCCGGCCTGATGTGATCTGTGCAGAGAACGACCGCGGCACCAGCGGAAGAATGGCCACACAGTTCTGTCAGCATCAGTGTAAGGTGGCTTGATTTTCGGAGCTGTCGTTTTTTTTTTTGTCGTCATCACAGGACTCATTATCTGCTCATTTTGGGGAAAGAGAGAGAGCGTGGTGATTCATTCATGCTGTTTGTGAAATTACGTCTCATAGAAAGCTTTCAAATTACTTTGTAATTTATTTAATAAAGAAATATGAATTGTACCTCACCTTCAGCATTATAATTATTTTACCCGCACTGGACAGAGATTGAGACCGTGCCGCTGTATGTCATGCCAAACCTCTCACGACAGGCGCATCATCAGCTTGAGATCGGTTTATGACATCGGCCTTTAGAGGGACTGCCGATCAATCGGAGCACCCCTAATCTCGTGCTTTGTCTTTATCTTGTGCTTTGAAACCAGCGATGACAAGGAGTTTTGGTCCTGGAAGAGAGAGAGAGAGAGGAGATCTCTTAATATATATCTTATAAATTTTCTTTGCAAAATGCGTGAGTGATTTTTTTCTGTTTCAAAACCACAAACAACCCATTTTGACAGATTGTAATCTGTTTATATTTTCTTACATTTAACACAACATTATGCAGATGGAAACTATCGAAACGGTGACATTACATATCTAACATAGAATCAACAAATTCATTGAATACTCACGATTTAAATAATTTTATTGAAAAAGCTTTGACTCAGCTCTCACTAAGCTAGTAAGATAGCTAAAATTAATGTGTTAAATTTTTTATCTGCATATATGATCAAAAGTACCACAGTATAACATGTAAGACATTTTTATATTTAATTATGTTATTCGGCTACAGTCATGCCAATTTTAGTTTTTCATGTAAATTTGTTTTTGTTTTCATTGTCTCCGTTTTAACTCGTAAAAGAATGGTTCTTTATTGCATTGATTGCACAAAAGGTTCTTTATGGAAAAAGGTTCTTTGTTCTTTAGATTTTTTAAATGTTCTCCACACTAAGAAAATAATGGTTCTTTTAAGAACTCATTACTGAAGGGTTCTTAGGAACACACCGTGCTAACGTACACTCACGTGTGCTGGGGGGGGGGGGGGCGTCATGTGTTTGAAATCATGATCCAACCTGTATCTCCATACAGAAAAGCTTTTAAGAGCATTCCTTCTTCTAATCATCGTATGAGTTTCCACCTGCTCCAACCAACTACAACCCTGAAATTATACATGTGGCATTTGAAATTTTAATTTAATATAATTTAAATTAAATTATAAATTATTCTAAAAAACACTTGTGCATGTTGTTTTAACAATATTTTATTAAGTAACTTACAAGTTTTGTTGTGGGCAAAACACATGAAGATCTCTCTCCGGGATAATGGATTATGGATAATGGACAAAATTATTATTTCTGAGAACTGTAGCCATGCCAATGTATGAACGCCGTTTCCGCCACGATAAAAAAAAAAGAGGTAGTGCGACGTTTTTTTTCTCACAATTCTGACTTTTTTTTCTCAGAATTGCGTGATATAAACTCATAATTGCGAGTTAAAAAGTCATAATTGAGAGATATAAACTCACAATTGCAAGACAATGTAGCCATTCTACTTATAGCTCACATTGGAGTTGTATCTCTCACATTCTGACAAAGTCCAATTGTGATATAAAGTCGCCATTACCTTTTTTTTTTCTTTTTTTATTCAGTGGCGGCAACGAGCTCCTACATGTTTCAGCTGTCCCTTACGGTCAAATGTTTGTAGATGTTTTAAAGTGTTTCTCAATACTGCCCCTGGTGGCCCTGCACTATGGCTTCCCAACCCAACCCTGCCACCTCCACTCTCACACCCAAACACTTCACATCCTAGATGTCGCCCTTATCTACCACACCAGATTTAACCCACGGAGCAGGATTGAGAAACTAAGAAATATCAAATTATTTAACATGCTATATTATTTTAAATTTATATTATATTGACTATCATTATTGTTGTTATTATTATCATCAAATATTTTTGAAAATAGCCATTCACAGAAGTAACCTAAAATTTGTTTTAATAAATATAAAAAACTGTCCTTTAGAATTTCGAAAATATTGTTTGATGTTATTATCATCAAATATTTTGAAATGCCATTCACAGAGTACCTAAAATTTGTTTTAATAAATATAAAAAACTGTCCTTTTGAATTTCGAAAATCCTATTTTTGTCCATTGTGCCAATCTGAGAAAACAAAAGTGAATGCAAGTTATTAGACAATAATAAAGTGCTTTCAATACTTATACTTAAAAAACTTAAACTTAAAAAACTTAAACTTAAAACAATAGACTTAATTGTTGAGTATAAAATGTAAAATAAATATTTGTTTGTCATCTGGTCACTAATAATTTTTTTTCCGTATCCAAGTCAGTTTAATCACCGTTCCATATAAATGTGCTGCTTTAATTGATGCACACAAACAACATCACGCGCACACTTTTGACACTGCCCACGACTTATATCTTCATGCTGGGTCACTACGTTACATCCTCAGCCGATGATATCCAAGTGCTGTTTTTGAAGTAACCAAACTCACAGCTACATTGTTTGTAGGGAGAGATGAACACACGCAGGTAATTCACACACTCTCTCTCTCTCCGACCAATTATTTAAATAAATTATATAATTAATTCAAATAAATGTGGATCTTCCCGGGCGATTTGCTATCTGTGTCCTGATCTGAATGGGCAGAATGCTAGAGCTAACACTCATACTGCATGAAACACAATCGTAATCTTCCCTTTCCAGTCAACATTGCGTTTACAACTCAGTAACAGCTTTAACGTCTCATGCTGGCCACTTCGCGTGGGTGGTTCTTTGCCTCCACATTGTGTATTAAAATCATTTAATGTACAGTTAGCTGTGGATTATCCCTATATATTAATAACTACTCTAAAGACTGTGTGTTCCAACACCACGCAGTTAAAGATTATATGTTAGATATATAATTTTTATTTTATCTTGAATATAAAAATATAGATATTAAGTTATAAGGTTGATATGCTGAAAGTTTGTGTAGCCATTTCTTAAAAAAAAGAAAGTGATACTTACCGATCGATTCTTTTTTTTTGTAGTACTTCCAATATCTTGGTAAGTTATAAGATCTGACCAATCATTGTTTTTGTGGCTTGTACATGGGGGAGGGGGGGGCGGGAGAGGGGAAGGTAGGGATAGGAAAATATACCCGATACAAAAATAACAATTGAAAACATGACCCGTAAAATGTAATTTTTTGTATATCTTAGGTCACTCATTTTGATATCCTATTAACTTTATTTCAAGCTGGATTAGGCTGAAGGTGTATAAGTAAAGCACTGTTACTAGCAAACTCTTAATTAACTGAGGGTGTCCCTTATATTGTTTTAATGCCTGTCATCATTCATCTGTGTAACCAACAAATGTCGTCAAGAACGTGAAAGCATTCATGCTATTAGAACTACTTTAAGTTTCGCATCCCTCACTGTATCTTGCTTGTTTCTGACAACGTGATCTCAAAAGTTATTCATAGTTTATGTAAAAGTGTCTCATACCAAATGAACATTTCCTTATGTTTACATAGACACGAGCCTACTTGATGTCTTGAACCGCATCTAAATGCACAATACTGACGTTTTGGCAAAATCTAAAACGTTAAATATGGATGTAACAACTTTACAGACTTACAAATGAATCCTTATGAATATTAAAATCGCAGCATTAATATTTTTATTATATTGTAATCAGTTGTCCTATAAATGACATTGTTTTTAATCACATTCATTAAACGTTTACTTAATATGAAATAACATTTCATTCTGTTCTGTGTGATTTCTGGCGGCCCAACCCGTTGCCGAAGGTTCTCGTTAACAAGACTACACTTTAAAACCTTAAAATGTATAACGTTTCTGTAATCGTTTAATCATTACTTATCATTTAATATTTTTGCCATGGGACACAAAAAGCATTTTTTCAGGCATGCTGTGACTTACACTAGAACCATGAAATACACCAAAAACGAAAAAGAAATATATATTTTTCATATGTTGTAATTCATATCTTCAGAATTCATATGATCGCGAGGAACAGACCCAAATTAAAGTATTTTTTTCAGCAATCTTCATCTCCTTCCTCAACAGCGACCATAAGTGTCAAAACCTGCACTGACGTGCTTGTTACAAATTAAAAAATGGCTCCTTTCTAAAGCTTTACAACAGGTTTTACGGCAGTGAAATAAAATGCTCATTGGCTCTCGTCTGTGTCATCACATCTCTCACTGCTTATCAGTTTTCTGATATGTATCATAGTAATGAAGTGCCTACAGCAATTTCAGTTGCTGCTGAACATTCTTCTTTTTTTTTTTGTTGTTGATATTTTACTGAAAAGATTGCTGGCATTTGATCTTCATTTGTTCCTCTTTGTTCTAGTTCTTTGGTTGACTTTTCAGTTTCTTCAGCTACCTTGTGCAGCTTTCACAGCCGGTGTCTCTCTCTGAGTTAAGGGAATTAGTGATGCAGACGAAATCTTCAACTTATGATGCTGTTCCCTCTGACTTTCTTAAAGGGGCTTTTGATACAATTGGTCCTAGTATTCAAGTAATTATTCTTGCTTAGTTTCTGGCACTGTCCCTGCGTTTTTGAAGCATGCAGTTGTCCAGCCATTGCTTAAAAAACCCAATGCTAATATTAATTGCTTGAATAACTATTGTCCTATTTCAAAACTCCCATTTCTTTCAAAAGTTCTGGAAAGAGTTATCCTGTCACAGTTACTTCCTTTTTTAAACCTAACTCATATACTTGAACCTTTTAAATCAGGTTTCACTACCAACATTTATCATTGTTGAGCTGCAGGTAGTTATTGACATTCAGCTTTTTGTAAATATTCTCAAGACAGTCATTGAGAGGCTGCAGAGAATCTCGATTTCCGGAAGTACAGCTTGAGATCACTGATAAAAATTAAGAGATTTTAATGTCCCTATGATATTAGATTAAATAGTAACAGGCCCCCAAAATGGACCCTAGTGACCGCCATAGAGAGAGATTCAGAATTATGAGATACTGCCAACAGACACTGAAAATGACCTGAATTTCAGATACTCTCAACACTAATTGCTGTTACCCTTTTATTCCCCTTCAACATGGCGGACTAATGACAGCTCATCATGGCGGTCTGGGTAAGACGCCGGCCAGTCTGTCTAAACGCTACTGTCATCACTAGCGTGGGAGGGCCTGTTTTTGTGATTGTCCACAGACAGCATCTGAGATCGGCCTCGCTTTGATAAGAGGTTAAGATTTTATAAATAAAAAACTGGGGGTGGATTTTATCATTATAGGGTGGTTGTGTACACACACTGCCAACACACATTTCAGTTCAAATAACTTGTAAAAGTGCATGTAGCATTCGATGATCCCTATAAGGGATCTAAAAATGTAAATTATATATAAAAATGCCAAGTGCGTTTATACAAATATCTCTGTGATATAAAAGATTTGTGAATATTTTGTTTTTTAGCTGTAAATAATAGGGAGGTAATGAATGAAAATCAAATATATGTGACGATTCACTCCGGTTTGAGTTCACAAATCGCGATACATTGGGTAGAGTTTATATAAATGTATCTCTAGGGGAACTGACTGTCTAAAAAGTTACGTGGTATTTTCTTTTCATCTTGCCTCTGAACAATACATATTAAAGTAGCGTTCATAAGCGCAGCTCTGCTTTGTTTTCAAATAATAATGGGATTTCAGACGTTCCAGGTAACATGCTGTCAGCACACTGATCTATGTGAGGTATGTACAATATGCTTTGCAGCTCTTTTTTTTGTTACAGAAAAATGCAGAATGCACAGATTCCTCTGAACCAACCTGGACTCATTGTTTATACATATGTGTAACATCTACAAAAGCATATGTCATGTTTTTCTTTATTGTATTTAGTTAGCAGTCAAATACAGAGCAAAAAACACAGAGCATTGTGTAACAGTTTAGGGAATGTGAGAAAGAACTACTACTAATAATAAATATAATGTATAAGCATACATTGTGTCTGTTCTTTTCATGTCATATGTTTAAGAATGGTGTGTGAAAGCATCCAAAATGTCATGATCCACAGTGTTGCGTTAATCATGTTTAACATTTGAAAATCTTATTCAAATTTGTTTTTCTCATTTTACAAGTATACATACTGTACAATGAAACCATTTCTGATCTTCAGCATTCTTGGGCAGGGATTCCCAAACAACCTAATTTCCTAATCCTAATTCCCAACTCCTCCTGAGATTAACATCTGCTGAGATATTAATAGTAACAGTAATTTAAGAACACACTTTCATGTTCACAGTTCTCTGATGTTGGTTAATAGTAACATGACATGCAGGTTAACAAATAAAATTGTATCTTTTTTAGTAAGTCTTTTATTTTGACTCTTTATAGCGAATTAAAAACAAAAATTATATTGTAGATTATATAAATATTAGTTACATTCATTAAATGTTACTATGACAAGTACAGAAGTAATTACTTTATGAATATAACTCAAATTGAAAAGACAAGGAAACTTTCAAAACAATATATGTATGTGGAATAAAGCAATGCAAAATGATTAACATTTTAACTACAAGAAAACATTTTCTTCTCAGTAGCTTATATATGTAATAGAAACTCTGGCTATATACAAAATTAAACAAGAAATTAAGAATGACACAGGATACTCAAACAGACTAACTTATAATGAAGATATATTAAGAAAATAATATTTTAGAAGGGCCTCATCTATTAATTTTGCCTGGGGCCCCCACTTCATCTTGGTTCGCCTCTGGTCAAAACAATGCATAGTTTGTGTAATATGATAAATCATCTGAGCTGTTCTGCCTGATTGATCACAGGCACACAGCAGAGCAAACAAGAAGAATAACCTGCGCTAACCCAGGCTAATATAGCTTTTTACTCTTTGATGTGTTTAGCTTTTTATTTCATATGTGAGACTCAAATTTTTGTTTGTAGTAGCCTACCTAGTTGTCATTGATGACTAGTACAGCAGTGTGTTTACAACAGTGCTTGAAATAAACGTCTAGGTCTACAAATGTATCTGTGGCCTAATGGTAAACTTCCTCATTGTCTTCCTGCAGAAAGAACAGCTTTACTAACCGTTTTCTGGGGATTTGGGACAGCATCCAAATTCCACCATGTAGTGTTGGTGTGTGGGTAATTTGAAAACCACCCATGTTCTCATGTTTTAATAAAATAAATGCTATCATAAGCTGCAGTTTCATGGGTTTTGTGGGGAAGATGCATTAGGGGGATGATAGAATAAAGTGGAACTTATCACAGCATGTGGTAGTAGGATGAAGTTGTGATGCCTGTCAACATTCTTGATTAGTTACTGGTAACCAACAAACATCAGTCATATAGAAAATAATTCATGTCATTAAAATCATTTTGAGTTTCTCATTAAAATCATTTTGAGTTTCTCAATCACTTTGCATGTTCTACATACTTGCCTTCCCTGAAACCACATTATTATTTAGAAATATGTTTGATCTGTCACACACTTGCTCAGGAAGTAAGACCAATTAATTGTCTGGGAAAGACTGTCAGATTTAACTGTTTTTGCCTTTGAAATGATTTGCAAGAAAACAAAGCTGCAGAACAGGTCTGTGACAGTTGGAGAAGGCTGTCTGTTTGCACTCCCATTTACAGTCTCTCATTGGCAACGCTGTGACAGATAAGGATATCATTTTGTCAGTATAAACAGATATTTTTGAACCTCATATAACACAAAACAACATCCCATAAATTGTCAAGTTCTCTGTTGTTAGCCTTGAACACTTCAGTCCTGTAAAAATAGGCCCCAATGTACTGTTGCAGGTGTGTGTGTGTGTGTGTGTGTGTGTGTGTGTGTGTGTGTGTGGGGTGTTGGTGTGTGTGAATTCAAACGTACTGTCTTGAGTAGTGACTACATGTTGGACTTGGAACTTTATTTTGTTGAACATTAAAAAAGTATTTACATAGAGTAGAAATATGTGTACCATGGATGAATTTTGGGATATACCTAACCTCGCCATGTTGTTTACTGTGCTTGATATATAGATTTTTACCATTTTTACCTTATTTGTATATTTTTATAGTTGTATTTTGTATTTTGTATAGTTGTGTTTTGTATTTATCTGTATTTATGTTATCTGTATGCACCCAAGGGTCTGAGAGTAACGCAATTTCAATTCTCTGTGTGTATGTGCTGTACATGTGGAAGAATTGACAATAAAGCAGACTTGACTTGACTATCGCGTGACCTACCAGCGTCAGTTGTGTCGCTTCACTGCCATTCATAAATCCTCTCCCTTGGCCTCATGGGATAGTAAAGTGTCCATCGACTGTGCACTTCAGAATCCCGGCGGAAATAGTAGGTCATCCGGGAACTTTTCATCTACAGTATAGTAGAGAAATATTCGATTTCGAATGCAGAGTGTCTTCAGTTCCTGTCTTCTTGGTTACTGATTCCTGACAGACACCCCTGACTTAGGAAAACAGATCTTATTTTCTCTAATACTTTTTGAGGACTGCTTACTTCCACTCAGAACAAAATCAATAATATCTATATCTCTTAAAGTTGGTGTGAAATGATTTATTTTGTAAACGCATGTTTAAAATCTTATTTGGATGTGCTTTTGATCAGTCACACACTTAATCAGGAAGTAACGCTAATAAATTGACTGTAGTGTGACTGTTGAATTTTAATGAAAATGTTATTGACTTGGTAGTGATTTACAAGAAAACAAAGTTGACTGTATAATGCTATCCTTTCTTTGCTGAATGGGTCTGTAATACCCGGAAAAGGCTATCTGTTAGCTTTCACATTGTCCCTTTGATTAGAACACATGCTTTGACACATTGAACTGTGGTGCTTGCACTGAAGCTGTGGCTGTGAATCAGGTGAAAATGCACAAGAATGAAATATGAAAAAACATACCATTGGGCCCTTCCCTACAAGTAACTTGTAAGCTAAAAATCTGATCTTAAAACTTTGTTTAATTTGTGTTTTTTTTTTCACTTTGAACTGTTTAGTTGTAGGTTTTTTGCTATGTCAGTTTTAGTTGATGTGTTGCTTTTGGTCTTTTATTTTATAGGATAGTGGAGGTAAGTCAGAAAAGGTAAGTAAGAATGAGAATGGCATCAGCATGAATGAGAACAGACTCACAGTAACACCAGGAGTGCTTTTGTTTATTTCGGAATTTACTATGACAAAAAAGTAATTACATTAAATAAATAAAGTGTGTAAAATGGTAATGCATGCTAAATCACATTTTATTTACTGTTTCCTTTCAGTTAAATAAAACTGTTATTAAAAACATAATGAACACGTATATAGTAGACTGATGAAGCCAGTTTATTGGGGATTACTGTGGGAACATTTAGAAGGAAATGAAAAGACCAGTTATTCTCCTCTCAAAACTTCATACCTTTCTGACATCTGAACATGTGGCTGTTACCACAAATACTCTCTTCCCTACAGCGACATCAAAGTGGTCAAACCTGAAGTGTGTTCTGTTTCATTCTGACTTGATAAAAATAAAAATAAAACATTATCAAAAATAAATAGAGCAGCCCACAGGGATGATTGAAAGATACAACTACAAATAACTTAAGTTCAACTTTCAAATCTAACAAAATATTTGTATTTATTTGTATTTTTGTTCAGAAATGGTGTTTTTCTGAGTTTCAAATGAAGATAAGCTGCTGAAATGATGATTTTACTACATTTGCCTGGCATGATCATTACAATGGAAAGATGTACGAAGGTCAAGTTTCAATTATGTGTCCGTTCATTCTTTCTGCGCCTCTGATGCTCTTTAAAAAAGTGTGCTGGATTTAAAGTTATCCACCGCCATCTGATCATTTGACTTCAAGTGTCTTTAAGTTTGTTCTAAGTATGCTTTCTGTATAAATGTTTACAAATGTGACACGCTTCAAGATCTTTTTTCTTTTTTTTAAATCAGGTCCAGATTTTTCCAACGCTATCTCACGGCCAATTCTTACGTGTTTTACGAGGTGGCTAATTCGTACGAATTTGTACGACCTCACTCATACGATTTTGTACGATTTCTGTGACGGGTAAGTTTGGGGCGGGGTTAGGCGTGGTTCTTCATACAAATTCATACGAAGATTGCCACATCACACCATACTCAGACTTTTCACAATTCATATGAATTCATACGAGGTCGTACAAATTCGTACGAATTAGCAACCTCATTAAAATGATGAAGACTGCGTTTAATCGGCCTGGATTTTTTCATCTCACAATTTATACATCACACGATGTTAATGTATTCAGTGTCACTACAATTCTCAAACCATGTTTGCCTACTGCTCCACAGCTCTGACGCATATTAATTTTCATGATACAGCATTATAAAATGTTTATGTTATACAAAATATCCATTGTAAGGTATACATTTAGTATATGCATTTCCTGAGAATCAAACCTATAACCTGGGCATTGCCAGCACCAGGGCGTGTCTGGGTATGCAGGGTATGCACGTGCATATAGGCCCGGGCTGATTGAGGGCCTGCTGAGGGGGACCTTTTAATTAAAACGAGGGAACGAATTCTTAATTTGTGACCTAAATAAATAAATATATTGTCTGCATGTAATGTGCAGGGCTCTGTAATTTCTTGTGTGCATTTGTTATATTGCTGTCGTAGAACTGCGTCATTTTTTAAAACTACTTGCAAACGCTGCATTGCCATGGCCAAATAAAATAATAATTAATAATTGGTAGCTAGCTAGTTTAAAAGACTGTATCACATCTAGATTCTGCGACACCTGCACCGGTTTAATTCTCTTTCTTTCATTTTAATTCCCTTTTGTCGAAAGACTATTGAAAGTTTAGCCATTCTTTCCATTGAGAATACACAAAGCCATTAAATGTAAGACCAGGACATAGGATGCCTTTGTCGCAAGAAAGGCCCGGAGAAGGTGACTGTAAATGTTTGCACTCCCATTTACTGTCTCTCATTGGCAACGCTGTGGCAGATAAGGATATCATTTTGTCAGTACAAACAGATATTTTTGAACCTCATATAACACAAAACACCATCCCATAAATTGTCAAGTTCTCTGTTGTTAGCTGAACACTTGAAGTCTGTAAAAATAGGCCCCAATGTACTGTTGTCAGGTGTGTGTTTTGTCAGGTTCTTCTTAGAGTTCCTTAATCACTTACATGTCTGATCGGTGCACCTGAGAATTTGAACTTATTTTGGGACCATTAAAAAAGTATGTTCTATATAGAATGAATATGGGTACCAAGAATTGAATTTGGATCATACCGGTCACTACCTCCATCCAATGTGTTACTATCGCATGACCTACCAGCGTCAGTTGTGTCGCTTCACTGCCATTCATAAATCATCTTCCGTGGCCTCATGGGATAGTAAAGTGTCCATCGACTGCGCAATTCAGAATCCCGGCGGAAATAGTAGGTCATCCGGGAACTTTTCATCTACAGTATAGTAGAGAAGTATTCGATTTCGAATGCTGCATGTCTTCAGTTCCTGTCTTCTTGGTTACTGATTACTGATTCCTGACAGACACCCCTGACTTAGGAAAACAGATCTTATTTTCACTAATACTTTTTGAGGACTGCTTACTTCCACTCAGAACAAAATCAATAATATCTATATCTCTTAAAGTTGGTGTGAAATGAATATTCACCCTATTTATTTTGTAAACGCATGTTTTAAATCTTATTGTGAAAGATTCATCCATGTCTAAAAAATTTAAACCTTGTAATGTTAAATAAAAATGCCACATTTTGATCTTCCAGTGAAAACTACAGAAGCTACACATTTTGTCATTGCAACTTTAATTACACTGAATGCTCAGGCATGTACCCGAGGCACTGATATATTTGCTACACAAAATAAATGCAATATAGCTAGATCTAAATTCGGATAATTTATACAATCATTATATATGTTAAATCATTAAGGCATGGCATAACAATATGACTTTCTGTAAAGCTGGTTTGAAACTCTATGTATGGTGAAAGAATAAATTTGATTTAACTCTTTAATATCTAAGGTACTAGTAACTAACAACATCCTTAAGAAAATGAAAGCATTCGTGTCTTTGGAACTACTTTGAGTTTTCCAGTCACTCCTGTTTCAAGGAATCTTTGCATTCTACATTCTTTCGATTGCAAAAAAAGATATACCAAGCATATATATACTTTAAATAGATCAGTGAGCTGTTAGTGACTTCTCTGAAAAGAATTCATGTCATTACAATCATTTTGAGTTTCTCAATGACTTCCTTGTAAAACAAAAAAAAGAACGCCCAAGCATGTTGTACAGTACATACTTGACACTGATCAGTGTGCTTTCAGAGCCTTCCCTGAAAAGATCATTATTTGGATGTGCTTTTGATCAGTCACACGCAGGAAGTAATGCTAATAAATTGACTGTAGTGTGACTGTTGAATTTTAATAAAAATGTTATTGACTTGGTAGTGATTTACAAGAAAACAAAGTTGACTGTATAATGCTATCCTTTCTTTGCTGAACGGTTCTGTAATACCCGGAAAAGGCTATCTGTTAGCTTTCACATTGGCCCTTTGATTAGAACACATGCTTTGACACATTGAACTGTGGTGCTTGCACGGAAGCTGTGGGTGTGAATCAGGTGAAAATGCACAAGAATGAAATATGAAAAAACATACCATTGGGCCCTTCCCTACAAGTAACTTATAGGCTATAAATCTGATCTTAAAACTTTGTTTAATTTGTGTTTTTTTCCACTTTGAACTGTTTAGTTGTAGGTTTTTTGCTATGTCAGTTTTAGTTGATGTGTTGCTTTTGGTCTTTTATTTTATAGGATAGTGGAGGTAAGTCAGAAAAGGTAAGTGAGAATGAGAATGGCATCAGCATGAATGAGAACAGACTCACAGTAACACCAGCAGTGCTTTTGTTTCTTTTTGGAATTTACTATGACAAAAAAAAAAAGTAGTTAAATTAAATAAATAAAGTGTGTAAAATGGTAATGCATGCTAAATCACATTTTATTTGCTGTTTCCTTTCAGTTAAATAAAACTGTTATTAAAAACATAATGAACATGTATAGTAGACTGATGAAGCCAGTTTATTGGGGATTACTGTGGGAACATTTAGAAGGAAATGAAAAGAAAAGACCAGTTATTCTCCTCTCAAAACTTCATACCTTTCTGACATCTGAACATGTGGCTGTTACCACAAATACTCTCTTCCCTACAGCGACATCAAAGTGGTCAAACCTGAAGTGTGTTCTGTTTCATTCTGACTTGATAAAAATTCAAAAAAACCTTATCAAAAATAAATAGAGCAGCCCACAGGGATGATTGAAAGATACAACTACAAATAACTTAAGTTCAACTTTCAACTAAATATTTGTATTTATTTGTATTTTTGTTCAGAAATGGTGTTTTTCTGAGTTTCAAATGAAGATAAGCTGCTGAAATGATGATTTTACTACATTTGCCTGGCATGATCATTACAATGGAAAGATGTACGAAGGTCAAGGTTCAATTATGTGTCCGTTAAAAAAAAGAGTCTTTGTCTCTATCTGGTGGATCAGGAAAGTACTTTGAAAGTTTCAATGGGGAAAAAACAAGAATTTCAATGGTAAAACAACAATAACAACAACAAAACGCAATGAATGTATCTATTGGAATTTAGATATGGCAATCCTTCTTTGTCAACTGATTACAAAAGTGTGTTTGAGATCTCTCAGTCCAAAAAAGGTAAGAAAGTGACTAGAGACAATTTTAGTCTTAAAGGAACAGGCACATGGGTAATTGGATTTTGGTTGGGTTAGGATTTTGGAAAGGGGAGTGGGTTAAGGTTATGGTTTAAGTTAATGACAATAAAAAAGTAGCAACTGAAGACATCTTAAAGGGTAAGTTCACCCAAAAATGAAAATTAGGCTGTGTTTTACTCACCCCCGATGCATCCTAGGTGTATATGACTTTCTTCTTTCAGATGAATCCAGTCTGAGTTATATAAAAAATTGTCTTTGATCTTTCAAGCTCTATCGTTGTACTCAGCGGGGGCTGCATTCCTTCTGTCCAAAAGAAGTGAAATAAAGAGCGCCCATTCATAAAAAAAGTGTCTCACACGGCTCCGGGGGGTGAACAAAGGCCTCCTGTAGCGAATCGATGCGTTTTTGTAAGAAAAATATCCATATTAAAAACGTAATAATCACTTGAATCTAGCTTGCGCCAACAGTTGTACACAGAAGCAGTTCTGGGAGCATGACGTATGAGGGCGGCGTTGCGCATGCGCCGGAGCGTCTCGTGAAAACCAACGTTTGTTTACAGGATCAAAAGAAGCAAGGTTTCATTACTTTAGCAAAGAAATACCAGTCTCCTCTTGGCTTATATCGAAATCCTCCGACATGCTTCTTTACAAATCTCATTGTACGTCTAATTAGTGACGGTTATTGTTCGCTTCCGCGTGCGTCACTTCTGAGCCACGCATGTGCAAAGCTGACCTCATACGTAATTCCCTCGGAACTGCTTCCGTTTTACAACAGTAAGCGCAAGCTAGATTCAAGTGATTATTGAAGTTGGATATGGATATTTTTCTTACAAAAAACACATCGATTCGCTACAGAAGACCTTTGTTCACCCACCGGAGCCGTGTGAGACACTTTTTATGGAAGGGTCTTTTATTTCAGGTCTTTTGGACTGAAGCAATGCAACACCCGCTGAGTGCCATTAAACAAGCTTGAAAGATTAAAGACCATTTTTAATATAACTCCGACTGGATTCGTCTGAAAGAAGAAAGTCATATACACCTAGGATGCATCGGGTGTGAGTAAAACACAGCCTAATTTTTATTTTGGGGTGAACTAACCCTTTAGTTCAAGTAAGTCACCTTTATTATAGCGCTTTATACAATACAGATTGTGTCAAGGCAGCTTTACAGTGTTAAACAGAAAAAAAACATGTGCTGATAATGCAAAAGGACAATAGAAAACAGTCAGTTTATCAGTTAAAGTCAGTTCATTGTGGATTCAGTGATGTCATCATCCCGATCAGTTCGTTCTCTTCAAATAGGTCTGTGCAGTCAAGTCAACAATATGGTAGAAATTGTGTCCAAACTAAGCATCCATCGGTGACAGAAATGGAGAAAAAAAACCTTGGTTAAAAACCAGGCTGCAACGCAGGTCAGATTGAGTATTTATTTAAAGTACTTATTAATATAATATATAAAACCTGTTGGATAATTAAATCATTCCTATTCTCAAGTATTATCAAGTTTACTACTAATGGTTGTTTCTAAACCAGGACAGGGGTTATTAAATGTGTACGAACGGACTGACATGAATCAAGAAAACAAATTAAAATTAAACAAATAATGATGATTACATGGATAAAATTAAGATATGAATCTCTTCAACATCTACCTACATTGTTCACATACTGTATGATGGGATTTACTGTAATTAACCGTTTGTCATTGCAGTACTGAAGCATTTAATATGAATCGATATCGATATATATGAAAAGATCATGAATTAAAATCACAAGCTTCTTTTTTGTAAATAAAAAGATCCACATCGTTCCTACTCCTAATGCAGAAAATGAAGATTTTTGGCTGCGTATCGTAATCAAAAAATAGACAGTTATCCAATAACTAATTTTTTTTTTTTTTTTTTTTTTTTTTTTTACTGTTCAGGACCTGGTTGGCATTTGTTGTGCTGAAATAAGTTGAAACATGATTTGTTTCATTGTCTGTAATTCTCCCTCCTTTTTTTTGGCACTGTGTGTCTCATACTTTGGTGTTAAACTGTTATAGCTTGCTGCACTATTGGATTATGATATATGTAATGAAATTTTCACTATATGCTAAGGTTTGGGCTTTTCTAGAAATGTTCTCTGTTAGAAGGCCAGTATTAAACAGTAAAAAAAAGAACACAAACACATTGCAGTGTTCATAATTTATTCAATGGAAATAAACAACATTTCTTTTCCACATGAATGAACATTTTATATTATTCAAGGAGAGATTATCAGTTTGTGACTTGACTCAAAAGTGATGGTCTCATGACACTGAGCGATGCAGTGAGCTGCAGGGGGTGCCATGCTCCTGGAAAGAGAGAGAGAAAGATCTTGATATAGATCTTAGTAGGTATTTACCATTTTGTTTCTGTAGTTATGATTCAAAAATGTATTTTATATTATTAATCATTGCAATGATTCTCATGATTGTGTGACAACACTGACACTCTAACACAGTCTGAACAAAAACCATGCAATTACTACAAATTATTTTATTAAAAAAAACTTTTCTGCATCTTTCAGGCAATTATAGAATAAATAACATTTAATTAGTTTGATCTAAATACTTACTATTCCGTTGGTCAAGACACACTTTCTCTCCTGGCGTTGCTTAAAAGTAAAATTATTGCTTTCCTTGCTTTACTGCAGGTATGGTTTGTAATTAATCAGATGATAATCTGTGGTGACTCGAGTCCTGGATTTATTTTTTTGAGGATGCAAAAACAATAAAAACAACGGTTTCTTGACAATAAATTTAATTTCGAAGCACAATATGTTTGATGTTTGGTGATTTCGTGTGTGTGGGGGAACACGCCCCCTTAGAAAATCAGTACATACATGGCTGCTGTAGAGAATTCCAGCCATTTAGTGTTCAGAGCTCGCCTGAGGAAGTATCACAGAATCCGAAACGTCGCGATAGGCTTGAACACACAACGATAGGCCTCCATCATGAGTCTGGGTGATGTAGAGAGCCACATTAAAATTATTTCCTTCATCTACATCGATGATGGGATGTGCTCAGTATTTCTTTCTTCGAGGAAACGTGCACCACACCACACACCTAAACTTACCAACCACTTAGGTCGTGGAAACCTAAGAGAGATAGCCACTAGTCTTCTGGGCCCTTTGGGAATTTTTTGCATCAGCAAAAAAATATTTCTGGGTCGCTGGAAGTTGCAGGTTGGTGGTCATCTGAATGTAACTTGACCCAAAAGTGACGAATGCAGTGTGAAGGTCATTCTTTTTCCCAGCATGAAAGAGAGAGAGAGAGAGAAGAAGAGAGAAATAGAAACGGGAGAGAGAGAAATGGTTATATCTTGAAACAGATCTTTACACTTATTAATCATTTTTCTGAATGTTCTTCTGATGGATAATCAATAGAACTGAAAACACCTAAATCTTAAACTTTTTATTTAATATAACCTGTTTGGGTAAATTAAACTATTTCCTAACAGGTCTTTTTCTAATGTGTTTTCACAAGTTGAAGCTTCAAAAGCAGCTGAATGCTAACAAACCAGATTCACATGAATTAAGCAGATGGCAGTTGACACAAATTCTTATGCTTAAATTGATAAAAAAAATAAGATATAAACCTCTGGAACATCTGTCTAAATTATTCACGTATAGTAAGGATTTGCTGTATTAACAGCTACAATCCTGAAGCATTTCATATGAATTGACATGAAAGATATGAAATTATATAAGCTTCTTTCCTTGGAAGTGATTTACAAGAAATGTAGCACACAGGTAGGGATTGCACAATGCTAGCTTTTATCACTCCTTACAAAGAAATTCCTGCTCTCACAGTCATCTTTGCGCTTTTGCGATCAACAAAATCAATAGCGAAAGTCAATTAAGATATATTTGGCATACAACAGTCATCGCAGTTGTATATGAAGTTACTACTAATGGGTATGATATAACTAAGTTTTCATTGAAGGCTGAGATTTGAGTCCTTTCTAGATTTACTGCCTATTCCAGAAAATTATTCAGTTAGAAGGACAGTGTAGTTTCACTGACAGGGAGGCCTTAGTATGCTGGAGAATAGGGCTGCACGATAAATCGCATGCGATATTTAACGCTCATCTTGTCAGTAAAGCCAGTTCTTTAATCAGCGTAAATCTCCATCACCTGCGTGCTCTCACATGGAGCAGCATTAACTACACAGAGCCGTTGTTCACTGACAAGCTGCGCAAAACCACAATCATATTCTGCGCATGTTTTGCGCAGCTTGTCAGTGAACAATGGCTCTATGTAGTTAATGCTGCTCCGTGTGAAAGCCCGCAGGTGATGGAGATTTACCGATGATTACAGAACCGGCTTTACTGACAAAATGCGCGTTAAATATCGCATGCGATTTAATCGTGCAGCCCTACTGTGGAGAACAAGCTTAAAGGTTAGTTCACCCAAAAAATGAAAATTATGTCATTAATTAATCACCCTCATGTCGTTTCAAACCGTAAGACCTTCGTCATCTTCGGAACACATATTAAGATATTTTGATGGAATCTGCGAGCTGTCTGACCCTGCATAGACAGCAAAACAACTGAAACGTTCCTAAGTCCAGAGACAAGCAAGGAGATCGGTAAAATAATCCATGTGACATCAGTGGTTCATCCGACTTGGGAACATTTCAGTTGCGTTCCTGTCTATGCAGGGTCAGACAGCTCTCAGATTCCGTCAAAAATATCTTAATTTGTGTTCCGAAGATGAACGAAGGTCTTACGGGTTTGAAACGACAAGAGGGTGAGCAATTAATGACATAATTTTTGGGTGAACTAACCCTTTAATTATTAAAAAATTGCAGAAGAGACTGCCGCATTTGTGCATGAACATGTTCAATGGCCCTGTCCCAAATCACAGCCTAAACTCTCACTGCCTTCCTCTGAGTCCACACCTTTGTGACGTAATGCCACTTTGACTGATGGGTAGAAGTCTGTTGCGGAGCTCGCCTCAGTGCAGGCTGGGTGGAAGTGCGCATCGAGCGCGCATAGCAGCCGAAAAGGGGACACTCGCGAGCACCCTTCTGAGAGCTAAAATGACCAATGGGACACTAGGTTCATGACTAACCTGCAGGGGGGTTGTAATGTGCCTGAAGAGAGAGAGAGAGAGGACGAGGAGGATTGGTCTTATATCCTTTTGTTTCTGTAAATATGAAAATAAAAAAAAATATTATAAAAATAATAATATTTATCTTTGCAAGTTTACGATGATTGATGCATAATGCCGATAGCTTTAAATAGACTCAACAAAATAATTGTATTACTAGCAATTAATATATATAAATTATATCAGAGATGTATGTATTTACTTATTGCAATAAAAGCTATATGGCATAAGTAAATAATAAATTTAATTTGGTTTATACTATATATTATATTATATATCGATTTATATATATAAATTTACATATGTGATTGAAAGTCTTACTGTTGTTTGGTCAAGAAGACACATTAGCTCTCCTGGCAGCTGGCATTGCTTGCAAGTCAAATTGTTGCTTTGTTACAGCAGGTATGTGGATGCATTTACGCAAGAGAGATCTATGAGTGAACTGACCCAAACGGACGTATGCAGCACTGAAGGTCATCAAATTGTTTTAAACATGAACTTGAAAGATGAGGAAAAAGATCTATCTTGACACAAATTTTGCAGTTCTTTAATAATGTTCGTAGTATAAAGAACAAAGACAATCCTATAGTATATCGTTAAGTTCAGTATAATCTGTTTTCACACCAAATGAACACTATCAGAACAATTAGTGAACATGCAGTTGAAGTGTTAAATAACATTTAAAAAAATGTTTCCTTACCAAAGCAGGATTATTTCTGTACAACCTTTATGTAGGTTCCACATGCTCCAGACCAGCATACTCTTAAATTACAGTTAGAATGTGTCATTTTGATAATTTCATCTACTTCGTTTTACCTTTTTAAATGATCGTGCAAACAAACTTACAAGGGTTTGTTGTGGGCAAGACACAAGATCTCTCTTCGGGTAGTTGCCAAACAATGGACAATATTATGAGTGTAAGTGTAACCATGCCAATTATTTCTCACTGACAAATGTTTCTCGATGTTTTGAAATGTTTCTCAATCCTGCCCCGTCTGCCCTGTCCTGTGGGTTTCCCACCCAACCCTGCCTCCACTCCCACTCCCAAACAGTTCACATTCTTGATCTCTTCCCTGTCCAACACCAGTGTTTTTTTTAGTATCCATGATACTGTTATAGTTTTTGTTAATATTTTGAATTAGATTTTATTTTTATATTGTCACTTTAATTTCAGTTAAAGTTTTAGTAATTTTTTGTAATTTTTATTAGCTTCCATTTTGTTATCAGTCATTTTTATTTATTCATATTAGTTTATTTAGTCCAACTAGTTCAAACAAAATAATATAAAGTTTTTATATTTAGTTTCAGTTAATGCTTTTGTTTGAAGTAACACATTTTTTTTTTCTTTCGGTTTTAGTTAATGATAATAACCCTGTCCACCAGACCAGATTTTACACATCAGCTCATTGGGGGGCTGTGGGGTGCAAGGAGCAAGATTGAGAAACACTTTACAATTTCTATTACAATTGTTTTTTTTTTGTTTTGTTATACTTTTCAAGTTAGTATGTTCTTAAAATAAAATGTATTAAAACCCATTTATGATATTTTGTCTTGAAATGAACAATTCGAATTAAATAAATTAATCTATTTAATGTTATTTATTTATTTTTAGGAATATATAAAAATAGGAAAATCATGAGATGGTTTAAACAATGAAAAATTATATCAAACTGTAAACTCTGCATATTCCAAAGGGTTTTTTGAGTTTGTTGCTGTGCAAATGGCAATATATAGTCCAACACATTTCCCAGAGCCTGAATAAATAGGACTTCCACTATCTCCCTTTTTGCCTGCTTTAGAAATAACAAATTCATTGGCCATCATTTGCTTTTTCATATTAGAATTTGGTACTTTCGTACAACAGTACTTTCTTACAAAACACCCTGACTCTAATGTATAAAAATATAGCACTTCATTTTTATGTAACTTGCCTATTTCTGATTTTATATTCTGTAATGGGTCGAAACATCCTTGTAATTCAATTAAAGCAATATCGTCGTTTAACGGTATGGGACAGTTTTCTGGGAAGACTCTATGGCCATTATATATTAAACAATATTCGTGAGTTGGGAAAAGGACATAAATATTGATTTTTTCGAAACCTTCTACAACATGTTTGGCTGTTATTATAGTGCCAGACCTGTAATAGAATCCTAGTCCTCTGCTGATCCAACCTTCCTCAATATCTGACGACCAAACTAAAATGTAACAGGGAAACCTGTCTGATAAACATCTGTCATTACAAGACATAATCTCACCATTTTCAATAACTAGTGGGCCAGGTGTAGATTTGAGCCTTTTTAAACTATCGACTAATGTTTTATCAGAACAAAAAGATGACTTAAAAAATGGTATTTTTAATTCATCCCCACAATGAGTTTTTTTTCTATTAATAAATAATAATTCAATTTTTAAAAAAGTATTTCTGATAATATTGTCCATTGTATATATCAGGTCTGAGAAAACAAAACATACTTTATGTTATTAGGCCATACTGAAGTGCACTTGACAATACATATATAGACTTAATTATGATGTAAAATAAATATTTGTTTGTTGTCTGGTTATTAAAGTTGTCTTTTCCATAGAAGGACTGCATTTAATATTAAACAACACTTATTATAAATCATTATCTGTTTTACATGTGTATATATATATCCATCCTAAAAAAATATAACAATGTAAATAAAGTTCTTGCTTAATTCACTAAAACAGAACAAAATTAATATTCTCCAAAAGTTGTAATAGATACAGAGCCGATACTCCCTATACACAAAATAGCAAGCTGCATAGGGCCCCCGAAGAACCAGGGGGCCCTCTTGCTCTCAAAGATGATTTAATTTTAATTTCGTTTTTGAATTTGGCCAGCGGTTATGAAAACATGAACGATCATCTCTTTTAATGCGTGCCCTGTCGCCCTTTCTATGTATAAATCAGTCAAATCATGTAATGTGAATGTCCTACAGTCTTGCTCGAGACTAAAAAACGAGTTGAAAGCGTACCGAGCCGCGAAAGAGACACTGTTTCTCAAGTGCTTTCCGCCAGCGCGATTCGAGACGGAGTGAAACACAGACAAATGCGTTTCATTCATTCGTTCATAACCACTCATACCCCACTCCACCACCCAGTTTTGCATAGGGCCCCCAGATATCTAGGATCGACACCGGATAGATAAGTAATAGATTCAAAACCTTACCTTCAGTGTAGGCAACTACAAAGATCACCTGGGATGTTTCTGTGATTTATAGAAGATCTGAGCCAATCATTCTTCATGGGAGTTTCTTTGGGAGTGGAAATGAGTAATGTGAAACCTATGATTATACTGAGGTGAGAGAATGAGGAAGTTTTACAGAATAAGAAGTGAAAAAATGAAGAGCTATTTCTACAAGACCTGACCCTTAAAAATGTATTAGTTGGTCTAGCATAATCAGGCTGATTTAGTCTTATTAAATAACATGTATTTTAATATTATTTTCAAAAATTAATTGGTCTAATTTAGAACATTAATTTAAAACATTTTACTGTAACTGGGTAGTGTACATTATAATGTTTACGTTTAGTTGATTATTTTTGTTATTATTATTATTTTAAATAACAGCAACAAAAACATGAACAAACACTGAACGATTGTCTTTTATTCACTAACCCATTCCCCCCGCTTGCACGTTTCTTCGCCCCTGTCCCGTCTTCTTCTCCGTGTTAGTGTATCTTGTTTGTGGCAGCCATTCCGGCCCCTCCTGCCCCTCGGCCCATGTGTCCTCTCCACCTTCTGTCACCCGCACACCTTTTTATTAGACATTAAGCTTCCTATTTTCACAGGTTCAGGTTATTTTGGGAATTTTTCCTCCCTGCTCCTCCTTCCTCCATTGTTCCCCCCATTTTTAGCCCCCGCCCTCCCCGGCCTCTTGGCCCCCTCCCCCTCGCATTCTTTCCTCTCGTGAGTGCACTCCCCCCTTTCTCCTCCCCTCCTCCCCGTCGATCCCACCCCTTTCCCTCCCCCTCCTCTCTCAGAGAGCAACAGAATATGTGGGTTCCCTCTTCCCTCCCCTTCTCCCTCTTTCCATTCCTTTTCTTCTCTTTGGATCCAGACGCTTTATCCAAAGCGCTTACAAATGAGGAACTATGAAAAGTGGGATTGAGGTATGGTGCAGTAAAACAAAACAAAAGAGCACAGGAGTTATATATGGGCAATGACAAGTCCTCGGTTAGCCTAATCAGACATGGTAGAAGGTGTTATATATATATATATATATATATATATAATTAGAAGCCCGACCGATCTATCGTTTTTAGCCGTATTATCGGCCGATTATGAGCCTGTCGCCGATTATATCGTTTATTGGCGAATATGCCGCCGCTATGAATTTTTTTTTTACAGAAAAACCTCAGAATAAATGCTGAAATTGTGTAATCACTTGTTTGTCCAGCAGAGTCTGTTCGTGGGGTTGGGAGGCTGGTGGTGTGTGTGTCTAAGTGAGTGTATCTGGCTTTCGCTTAAGCTTCCGTCCTATGGAAACCCCATTTTACACCTTTTCACAGTGGTTCTCCAGTTTGTATGTGAGTTCAGAGTTTTCCCGGCGTTCGTTGGCAAGTTCTATGTGATTTATTCCCCCCTCCGGTGTTTTGTATTGTACGTAATACTTCATTGTATTATTTTTACATTGGAGTTAATTTATATTTGTTGTCCCCCCAACCTTGGTTTGGGTTATCTTTGGCATTAATGTTAAATATTGCGTTGGCCTATATTTCATTATATTCAATAAATTCACTTTTATTTTATGGTGAAGACCTTTTCAGAGGGTTTCCCTACCCCGTGGAGGGATTGGTGGTTGAGTATGCCGTATTAGCCTATATATTTGGGATTATATTTAGGAAAGTGAAATGTTCTTCTACCCATAAACCATAAAATAAAACAAATCAGTAGATCAAATGTTTGATATCAACATTGTGTAAACGCTTTCTGAAAACAGTTTTGTGGACGTTCTATAGCGCTCTGTGATGATAAGATTAAAATAGCTATGATTTTGATGGCTTTATTGATCGTTTTGATTGTATTTCTAACCAGCAATTTACATATCAGTGAATGATTAGGCTAAAGTAATGTAATATGTTAATGTGTTATCTTAAACTGCAATTTAGGATATTCGGTATTCTGTAATTGTGATTTAGTTAGAATTGATTTTAAAACTATTTTTCATTTAAGATTTCATTTAGGAATTAATGTTTTGGTTGAAAACTACGTTATCGATTGATTGATTGATTGTCCCTTAACTAGGTCCTATATTGGAAAAACAGAGAACCCCGTTTTGAAGTGCTGGAAGTGTGCAGTTCGTGAAGTAACCACAAGGTGGCGGTGTAAACCTGTGGCTGAGTCAGATTCTTATTCACAGCTGTTTCATGCACGCTCTCTTGACTGTAGCATCTCTGCATTTATTCCACATGTGCGTGCAACTGACGCTTATGAAAGCACCTGTTTTTTATTAGAGCGGTAATCCAACTCCAGTCCCTCTTAAGGAAGCAGAGGAGAGTTAGATGTGAAAGGGTGAGTGATGCTAGAACTGAGGGATGCAAACACTGTGGGCCAGGCGCATATTTGGTGGAAGTGTGTTTTTGTTTAAAGACCAGATCGCAATCTAATTGTTTGTTATTCAAGGCAAACAAACTGGTGCACATGCACCTTGATGGCGGTGCAGGCTGAGGTTTGAGGAAAAGGGCATCATCTGGACGGAGGAATGTGTGCAGCATACAGTCAAGTCCTAGTCGTTTCGCATAAGCATCATTCCTGACACGTGGTGCTCAAACCACAGATGATTCCATTGCGAAAGCCACCATCCTCCAACCAGATTTACAGCTAGTTCGGACCGATGCGACATGGTAAATCACTCTGACCGTCCAAATCAGGGGTCCTGGAGGGCCGGTGTCCTGCAGAGTTTAGCTCCAACTTTGCCTCAACACACCTGCTGGTAAGTTTCTAGTATGCCTATAAGAGCTTGATTAGCTGGTTCAGGTGCATTTGGAGCTAAACTCTGCAGGACACCGGCCCTCCAGGACCGAGTTTGGGCACCCCTGGTCCAAATTGTCGCCCGTTGCTGTTTGCAGGGCCTGAGCACTCTCTTTGCCATCCACAGAGGGAGCAGAGTGCGCTCGTGGAAAGAGAAACCTTACGCTGACCTGTGGAACACGCTTCACCAATTAGCAGCCGTACTACAGGATCAAATGGAATTGAAAACATTCACTGACGAGGCTGCCGTGCATCACAATGGTCCATTCATGAAAGCCCCGGCTGCTGCCTTTTTCCCCTTCGTTCTTTCTTTCATTATTTCCTTTTTTATGAATGCAACTAGAACCTGACCTTTCTCTCGCACGCAGCTTAGGCCGGCTTTATGAGCCAGGCTCGGGGTTTGGAGAGGTTTCACACTTGGCGCTGGTACAGTCCACCCTGGTTTTGCACCTGAGATGCCGCACTCTGCCGTTTGGTCAGCGACGATGTACTCTGGCCGCAAAAAACACAACGTGCCGGGTGGGTTTGAGCATATGTTTGAATAATACATAGTAAAAGTAAGCCGCTTGACATTTAAAGACCCCTTGAAATCAGAATAAGGGTTTTGTGGCTGTTATTCCATGACTGTTAGCTTTGAGGCCGTCATCTCAAGCTTTTTAAAGTCTTTGTCTTCTGGGAAAACAAACCCAAAATATCATACTCATCCTACACTTTACAAATTTAGTCTCTTCTGTTAATACCACCAGTGCAAATCATGTTCATGGTTGTGACGTAGCTTAAGCCTAATGGCATGTTTTGTGCAACCCAAACTTCCTGATTCTATAGGAAATATGTTAAGACATGGAAAAACAGGGCTCTTTAAAGGTGTTGTGATTGATTTCAGTAGTTTTGATAAGTTCTGTCATGTTGCTAACTTCAACTGCACACTTTTTTATAAACCAAATCGTCCAAAGATAAAGTGAACTTGATGTCAGCAAAAGCTCATGACAGTGTTTATGATTTTTATTTGCTGTTTAAACAGATTTGGGGGAATATGGTAAGAAAAATCTATGTGTGGTAGGGGTCGAACAGGATGACCCAGTACCATATTATTATCTCGTGGTGTGTGGTGTGTGTGTGTGTGTGCTTGTTTGTGTGTGTGTGTGTGTGTGTTTTGTGTCACCAAAATTGGATAGAACTTGACGATTTTCCCTAATTGGTACATTTACACTACTGTTTAAAAGTTTGGAGTCAGTAAGATTAAAAAGAAATTAATACTTTTATTCAGAAAGGACACATTAAATTGATCAAAAGTGACTGAAAAGACATTTAAAAAAATTTCAATTTCAAATAAATGCAGTCTTGGTGAGCATAAGAGACTTCTTTCAAAAACATAAAAATTCTTACCAACCCCAAATTTTTGAACAATAGTATATTTAACACTCACCTTTAAACTTAATCTTACGGACATAGTAATCTAATAACACGGGTACATTTAATGTATACTTTTTTGACTATACTGTATATATATAAACTATTATATATATATTTGGTTTTTCTACTTACAATTTAATGTGATGATAATTCTCTGTAAGCATTTAAAATGATTGTTTTTAGTGTTTTTAGACAAAGTAGCATAGCATTTGTTTATATCGCCATAACATGAAAATAATTATTGGCATCGGTCAGAATTTTGTTGTACATCCCTAGTTTACTGTTAGTCTGAATAAAGCCTCAGATGTGACTATTTTTTTTTAAGGAAATCTGGCAGATTGCCTAAGAAATTGTGATAGAAAATGTTTATAATGTATATAGATATATAAGTACAAGAGTTATTGGACTGGATGGTCTCTGTGTCCGTGTGTTGACCCTCTATAAATGGCCTTTCTGTTTCCATAATTAATTGTTTATTTGTAAGGGTGGACCTTTGTCGGTTCATTAAAGAGGCAAACCCATATCTCTGCTTGTAGATCTTTCCATCGGAGCTTATGAAACCGTTACTGAGGCCAGGTGTATCTTAAAAAAACAGAAAGTCATACACATATACACGCATTCACACACGTCACCGTCTCCCTCCCCTATGCACTTACACACACAACATACACACACACACACATGCACAGATTCAGGGAAAAAAGAAGAAATCCAAGGGCCGCATGCATTTTCAATTAACTCCGTCCGCTCGTGGATCTTAACTTTCCATCAAAATCAGCCAAGTCCCATAGCCTCCGCTTGCATGGAACCATCTGATATAAATATAACTTGCTTAGAAAGCCATAAATACGACTTGTCATACTCAAAGACCGACCATACCTTTCTCATCGCCCATTAAAGATATAGAGCAGCTCTGGACAGGGATATCACATGTTGAATTATCACAGCTACTGTTTAGCAGCTTACAGTACAGAATGTGGCCCAGAAACATAAACGATATGGATGAACAGGCCCATATGTTTTGATAGAAATAATCTGCCAGATAGATTGCGGTTTCTCCCTCCTGTATATGTCTCCCCCCTGTGAGCTAGACACTTTTCGAGTGTGCTGAAGATAAATATAAGTAAATGTAGTTTATGCGATCTGACAGCCACTCGTGAGGCGTAAAAGCCAAGCTCGTAGTTTATCAACAGATGTGTTGCGCCGGATGTGGTCTAAACACAAAAACAGTCCTGGGTGTTAACAGGGAGTGATATTATTTCAGCTGACGGAGTATGTCTGCCAGAATTGTCATCTAGGGTTGTGTGATTAATTCAGACTTGGTCTCAGCTCAATTGCACACAAAAATATCAAGGGCTGGTTGAATTTGTCGATTCCGATCTGATTTTAAGGTTTTTCAAGGTTACAGGTTGATACAATGAGCACTTTTTACAACAAGCAAGTTTTCCAGGTTGGTGGCGTTTGATCTTTAATTAAAAGAAAATTTTATTTTCTTGTCACATTGAAATTGGTTGTCATAGTAACAACACCAAATTGTGGTGATTCAGCGCTTTGTCTGTTCCACAAATCTGAACGCATTATTTGTAAATTGATTAAGATCAAAATTTTGCACACTTTATTATCTGTAATACCATTGTGTAGCCACTGGATGCCTCTATAGACCTATGTAACAATCCATATTGAACATAATTTACACATAAATTAATTTTATTACATTTGGATTTGGATACATGTTTAGATATTATCAATGGCTACTTTTCGCCTTTATCTGTTTTTTGTTCAATTGTTTTGTTGTTGTTTGAAACGTTGATTTAAGAATGGAGTTGTCATAAGAGTATTGAGTTTTTGTTTAATATTTCAGTTTTTCAGTTTAATATTGTGGAATCAACTATTTCAGATCAACTCGGTCCTTAAATGAGATATATTATGCCCCTTTTTACAAGATGTAATTTAAGTCTCAGGTGTCCCCAGAATGTGTATGTGATGTTTCAGCTCAAAATACCCCACAGATTTATTATAGAATTTTAAAAATGCCTATTTGAGTGGAAGCAGAAACACCTGTTTTAGTGCATGTCTCTTTAAATGCAAATGAGATGCTGCTCCCCGCCCCCTTTTCCAGAATAGAGCTGGCCATTACAGCTTGGAGCCTCGGACCTGCTAAAAACACCTGTTTTGGTTCTGATGATTTTTTTCAAATGGTTTTTTTACGCGCTGAAATCATGCATTTAAACCATATGATTTTAAACTTATGATATAAGGTTTTCTGAGCGCACACATCCGATGCACACGGACAGAAAGCGGCTGTCACTTTATGTGAGTACTAAACTAAGTTCTCATGCACACACAAGTTTACGTTAAAAACACAAATGAGTTACAAAAACAGTGAGTCGGTTATGTCTGTGAAGGTAAACAAATGGGAAATAAATTACTTGTTTATTTTAGATCTGTGTGGCAACAGCAATATACATTAAATAAATCAATAAACCCACTGCTCTCTTGTCTCCTCTGAGGCTGGGACTCTAAACTGTGTGCTTTGTGCTCGTCTGTGCAGCCAAAGGCAGAACAGTTAGCATGTTTTGCTCAAACTTTCGCCATGGCATCAGAACTAGTACACCATTGTCGCTTGTGAAATCAAAATGACTGCGCCATGGGTGGAAACATGCAGATTAAGGGGCGGTAATATTATAATGAGATCCCTTTGCCACGTCACCAAGGGAGCGAAATCAGACGCGATTGTTTTTCAGACGCTTGCAGAAAAAGGCATCCCAAAACAAAGTTACTGGGTTAATAATCTTTTTCACGTTTCCTTGGTTGATATATACACCAGGGACCTGATTATAGCACTTAAACCCTGGAAAAGTCAGATTTTCATGATTTGTCACATTTAAAGGAATGTAAAACAACAGAAAACTTAGGTTTGTTGCTTTACATGTCAGCTGGACAGTCTCATCCTAAGTAGGCAGTTCTTGGCCAGACCAGACTTCATCCCGATAGTCAAAAGTCTCGTTACATGTGCAAACATTGAAAATAAACAGCATGTCCCTACTCAGCAAGTCACCATGTAAAATAGCTTTTAACCAAACAGCCCTGCCATTTATGTTTTGTGGCACCTGTAATAAGGCCTAGTGCATTTAGGTCCACTAAAACGCTGCTTGGTTCGGTTTTAGGCCCCGTGCCAGGTGAGGAGCCCTGGCAGCGCTGCAAGCTTGGACATTTAGGCTGTAAGAGCTCCAGGTGAGTAATAGGGCAGAAACGGCTAGACGTTTATGCCAGCGACTCGTGAAAGGATGTCATTTTGCCTTATGCAAATTTCCACGGCGTTCCCTAGTATCAGCTGAGACATATTAGTGTTATCGTTGGCACGCATGCAGGAGGAGAGACATATTGAAAATTTCGAAAAGGTCTTGCAAAACTCTTACGGGATTACCTTACAGACACTTTCCACGGTTGAGAGCCGCTGAATGGGAGCATTGTACAATGGGACTCAAGCCAGGAAAGTAAACTTTGTCAGGACCCAGTTCATTAGCACCTAGTTTTATGTTTGAAGCATGTAATTTAGACCTGGCTTACAGGGGAAACCCCGCTTGAGCATATACACGTATACGTTCACGACAGCCCAGACCCTACAGGGGATTTCCAGTGCAAATCGTTCCAGAGTGTACAAAACTCTCAACAAGCGTTTGGAGAGTTACTCCAAATCAGTAGGTGAAAGATCATGTTTAGTGAGTGTTAAGCTCTTCCTACGACATGACATTGTGCTTTTATGTCTTTTTCTTTCCTTTCCCCCAGTTTTCCCGTTGCAAACACACATAGTTTCCTCTCTCTCTTTTATTCAACAGTAAATCAGAAGTGTCCCGAACAAGGGAGACCCCACTGTTGGCCACGACTGGAAAAAAAGAGCACTCTGTTTGGGATGACGGAGTGAATGAGAGATGGTCAGATTAAAGGGAAGCTTGTTTGCACCTGTTTTCCGACTTCTGAAGAGCAAATGTTTAGAGTTTCCACTTTGACTTTTCCATTTGCTTATTCATTTACATTTTGCGTTTCTAACTTTACTCAAAACTGGATTGGACAGACGTCACAGGCAACCTCGTATTATGTGTCAATCCTATAATCTGCTTTTAAAATGAGCGTAATTATGTGTATGAGAGCTCCCTCACTGGGTGTAAGTTTCCAAAACCAATAAATCTTGGACTTTAACTATTGTGTGGGCTGTGGGCAGGTAAATGCATTGGGTCTCCTGAATGCTTAGGAATAGCGCTGTGGAGGCCAATACTTAATTTAAGCTTAAATTGGAGGTTTTAAAGCTACTTAGAAATAGCAAATCTGAGACAGATTGTTTGAAATAAGAATTACGGAACAGGATGGGTAATGATGATTTGCATTAAGAGTAGCATGATAGGTCAAGACTTTTACCCATTAGATTTAGAAGACATTTATAAAAGTCAACTGTGCCAATGTTTTGCTAAGTTCAGGGTTGTCTAATTTATTATTATTGCTTTTTTCTGTATTATTTGTTACATGTGTTGTCTTTGGACCTTTATTGTGAAGTGAATTCTTTGTCCTTATTGCTCCCTGTGTTTAGTACCCGTGTGCCTTGTGCCAGAGATTGTCTTACTATAGGAAGATGAGAGGGTCTGTATTACTTACTATTGGAGAAAACGGCCTCTGGTCTCCTTTCCCATCTACTGGCAAACTGGAAGCGTTAGCATTAGCCGTTATGCTTTTTTGGCCAAAGGTTGCAGGCTTGCTTTCTAGTGGCTTTGCTTGTGCCCTGTTTGATGTCATGGCAAACCTTGTTAGTTGTCATGGTAATTAATCAGTCGGACCTGTTGCTTGTTAGCCCTTTGTTCTCCTGTGTATTTATAACCCTTGTGTTTCTCTTGCGCTTTCTCAGTTGTTGAATGTAATGGTGCTATCCTGCTTGTGGTTTTGTTCCTTGTTCCCAGTGTTCTTCATTGTTTGTTCCTTTAGACTTTCCATTAAAAATCATGCATTTAGATCCACGCCTCAGCCCGCTTATACCTACTTCCTGCACATTACATTATTATTATTTAATAATATTGCATATATTAAGTTTCTTTGTTATTAAAAAAAATAGCAGTTTATAATAAAATTTAATTTATGTTTATGTAACATTCTGGTGTTATGGGGGTTCGTGTTTTTGTCTTTTTGTCAATGGGATTACTCATTATGTAGCAGTGCTATTTTAGTATCATTGAAATACTATTATAGTTTTTATTAATTATATATATATATAGCTATATATATATACTATATATCTCTATATATATATATATATTATTTTTTATTTATTTTTTACATTTTCAATATTACTTTAGTTACAGTTAAGTATTTTGCTGTATGTTTGTCATTAAGTTTTTTTTTTTTTTAAAGGTTTATATTATATATAATTTTATTTCAGTGTTAGTAATTTTACATCCAAGTTAAACTAAATGAACAATGGATGTTTTGTCAACTAGCTGACCATTTTTTTTTTAATATTATTATTTTTGATTTATTTAAATTCCTTTATTAGTTTATTTTATTTCAAGTATTTTTTATGGTTTTACTTTAGTTAATGGTAGAAACCCTGTTACAGGGTAAGATACTGCTATCCATAAAGTTTCATAGTTACAGCTCATAGGTAGGGCCAAATCAGATTTGTCCTCTAATCCTTCCCAGGATAAAGAACATAGAACGGCTTTGTTGTAAATATTTTTTCCATGACTTGAATCATTCAACAGGACCTCTGCGTTCCTTCCAAAGATCTGCTGAAATCGAGACGATCCTGTTTGTATGCTTCAAAACATTTAAGGTCTCCCAAATCCGGCTATCGTATTTCTTTTTTAACGTTGACGAATTTGGAGCGTGCGACTCGATCGTTCTGGATCAAGTTCTGAGCTGCGAGACTTTTTATACGATGAATCCGATGGGAACCTGCTGTAAAATCACTCAAAATGAGCAGTCTGTCTCTATCGCTGTTGATTTTTTTCCTCTTCTGGTCAGACAAAAATGTCATGTTGAGCAAAACCTCCTCTCACTTTTTTTTTTTTGGCTCGTGTGGAACTGCCTATTTGTACATCCTTAAACAAATGAGAGGAGCAGCTGTGCAACTCTGGCCTATCCATGCTGGTGTTGTGCGATTAAAAATATGCTCTGGTAAAACCCAGACTCTCTTCTCCCAAAATATATGTCTGTTTCTCTGGCTCTGAGGTCCTCACCGTATTTACAATCAGCCTTCCCTTCACTCAGACCCTAGAGAGAGGAAGAAAAAGGAGGAGTTTGGAGAACGAAGGAGAGAGAGACCACCTATGCAGATGTTTTCCAGACATGGAACATGCTGGATGCCAAGAAGCACCTGTTGAATTGCAGATGTGTTTTTTCATTTCCTCAGATATAATTGGGCAACACACATTGGCTTTCACAAAACAGGGTGTATAAACATCACATGCGTAAAGGAAATAACCTCAGACACGGTTTGCGAAAATTTCGAAGACGATATGCGTTGATGTGATTTCAGCCGAGCTGCGAAATGGCATGCACATGTCGAGAGGTGAAACGAAGTGGCGTGATGCTTTTCATGCCACGTTTATGACACAGCTGTGTGAATCAAACTCGCAGGGCGTCGACTGAGGTGTTTCCCAAACTTTCCTCAACATTTCCAGATTTACAGCGCTGTCTCTTGCGCACTCTCTCTCTCCAGGAGACCCGACAAGTCTCTCAACACAGGAAGCTCTGAATCCCGTTTTGGGTCGTGGTGAAGATACAGCAGGTCCACATCAACACAGAGACACAGGCGGCCTCTGTGACGGCCAGCTGCATGTCTGGAATAGAAGTCATCTAATTACGTGGAAAAGATGGCCACCGACCGCCAGCAAACAAACAGAGTCCCTCTCACCTGTCGCATGACCTACTTCATGATGGAAAATACCGCTGGGTTGCTATAAAGCACCTTATTTTATGGGCCGAAGCAGGTTTATTTTGGTTATACAATTAGGAACTTAAAGGACACAGTGTCGTAAATCAGCCTTCATCCTAGATATGTAGAAAACTGTCCTATGTACAGGCCTTTGAGGCCCGTTTTCTCTTGGCCTAACATACTATTTGAAGGTGTCTGCTTTGTAAAGGTTTAGGTTTTCTTCAAGGAAAGAAGGTGAAGGAACAATTCAAGCACCTATCAATCTATCTATCTATCTATCTATCTATCTATCTATCTATCTATCTATCTATCTATCTATCTATCTATCTATCACATACTCTACCGACAATGACCTACCAGTGTGTGTGTGTGTGTGTATGTATTGAATAAAGAAATGTGCTTTTAGATTTTTTTGCTTTGTAACTTTTAAGCATATTTTTTCATCATCACAGTGTGTCTGGTTGTTTATTTTTTATGAATTTAAAGTTTTATTTTTCAATTATTATTATTATTATTCTCATTAAAATCTCTTAAATAACTGGTAACACTTAAATCCTTTATATAAAATAAACTAAACGTTTTAATGCATTAATTATGCCTTGTAATTAATACATTAGTTATGATAAAAAAAAGTTATAATACATTATAGCACTTATTGTTACACCTTTAGAAAGTATAGTGCATTAAAACACATGACAAACAAACCTTAAAATATTATAATGCATTTTAACTTTGTTTACAATTATTTCTGAAAAGATATTGACAGCTGAAAGACAACTGATTTGTTCAAATCTGATTTATCTACTATATCTGTAGTGTGTGTGTGTGTGTGTGTGTGTGTGTGTGTATATATAATCTGTCTGCAAAAACATGTATAACTGCCAGAAGAAAGACACAAATACAGCATTTACAACATGGGGGTGAGTAAATGTTGGCAAAATTTATATTTTTGGGTGGACTATTTCTTTAAAATCATTCTTCTGTTTAATTCAGACAATGAAACACAAGTCATTCACAAAAGACTTTTACAGAGTTTTACAAGAAGGTTGCAACAGCACAATATCATGGCAAGGTGTATGGCAAAGCTCAGCTGTCAGTCATCTCTTCTGTCCATGACTCTGTGTGTCAGAGGAATGCATAAATGCCCATGCCGCCAACCTGCACGCAGCTCAGTGTGGAAATGTAGGCCACTGCAAATATTTAGCTTGGATTGAGAAATTGAATTATACTGGCACAGAAAGCCAATAAATAAAAAAGAGCAACCTTGGGAACCATTATGCAAACTGAATGGAGGCTTTAAACCGAGTGCTACTGGTTTTCATTTGGACAGGAAAAAATCCCTCAGTTGCAAAACCAATCTGCCTAAATAAACGCTTCCCAAAATCTATCTTTGGGAGTAAGCTGTTGGGTTTGGAGTGCCTCGGGTAGTTCAGTCGGGTTCTTTACTCCAGACGTCTATAGATTTCATCTACATTTTGCTCAGTTTTTTTGCCAGTGGCCCATGTATGGTTATGGTAAGAACTGCAGACTGAACCAGCATGTAGTTATGCTTTTGTGATGGTCTGATACAGGTGACAAAACATAAAAGCTGTTAGAAAGGAAAAGCAATTAAGTTACAGTAGACCAGCTCTCAAAGCTAGGAGCAAATTGGGAGTAAATGTGGAATAAAGTCTTGTGCTGGTCGCTTTAGCATCTCCTTTGGGTTGTTTGGCTCTTGAAATGTTTCCTGCAATGAATATAACAGATAACATCTCTGCAGAGTTGCTGTAACATATCACACACCGGATCTGCAAATGCATGTGTGTGGTACCCTGTTTCTTTGTTATATTTTGCCTTGAACTCAATAGAGTGCTGCAGTGTTGAAATATTTTTGTAGGCCAACCCGGAAGTTAGCATCACACTGGTTCCCTCAACAAAAACCCCAAAGGGGGATTTTTTCTTTACTTTTGGATATTGCAGAAATAGCTCGTGACCAACAAAGGTTTATGAGTTCCGAAACGTTCTATTCATAATGATTAATCTCACCGAGGAAGCCTAAATACAGTCGTCAGATGTAAAAAGCCACGGTTGCATGACTTCAACATTACGCTTCCAACAACTCTTTCAGTCTTTATTTAAAACACATTTTAACTGAAAGTTTGAGCTAGAATAGTACACAAGAGTGTGATTTTGAACACAGAGAGGCTGTAAAAGTGAATTGCTAAAAATACATTTTATATTGGCAATTTTTCAGTAGCACATTTTTGTGATTTGACAGCTTGAAAAAAGACTACGCTGCATATAGAGAAATTGAACAATTGCACCATTTTTTAAAAATACACCAACTTGAAAACTCATTGCCTTCATCGCCTTTATTTTTTAATAAATGCACAAACTTAAGTGCAAATTTTTTATATAGGCATTCCTGTTGTTCAAATAGTAGAGCATGATTCGATTGGGTTCGAGTCCCAGGGAATTACTGAGATTTGTTGTTGTAGAATAAAACATGAAAATATATTGAGCTTGTGTTCACCACAGAACTTTTATTTCAATCATTTAAGCAAAAACCCATTGACTTCAGGATGATGGAACCGGAAGTGCTAAAATGCTAATTTGTTTCTGGGTTTTGGCCTACAAAAATACGTCATTTCTACAGCACTGTATTCAGGCACAAAATAACAACCTCACCGGAATCTGTAGCAATGCACGACTTACATTCCCCCTGCCCCAAGCGAAATAAAACCACATTGAGACAAAAATGCCAACACTTCTAGTAATTGACAGGCATTCCAACATGGCCAGCTGCGTAGAAGCGAATAGCCTTGGAGCTTGCTTTGTTTGCTCACAGCTGAGGCACAGAAGAAAAGGAGGACAAAATCATCAGGAAAGGGCCAGCTTTGACAATTCCACACAAAGGCAGCACTGTTGTCTAACAGTGTCCAGTCTGTTTCAGGGAAGTTTGCACTGTTCCACAGGCACATTTCATGGAACAGTACGCAAGCAAGGCCAGAAACAGGCCTATTGAGTAGGGTGATACCACTCCTAACAGGGCCAAATCAGGGCCTGGTTCTCCTCCCTTTGAAAAGGCCAGAGGCCACTAATTGCCCAACAATCTTACTGTGTTGTGCAGGTGTTCATCCACAAAGTCACATGAGGACTGGGCTGGGAGAGGTTACTGGACTGTGGGAAGAGAGCGATCTGGGCTGCTTTTGAAGGACAGCGCTGAGTGTTACAAAAGATCTCAGCTGTTCATGGTGTCTTATATTGCTCAGGGGTTGATCTTTAATAGCTCAGGAGATGTAATAACGTTCTCATTTATGTTCAGTTTCAACTGTCTCAGATGTTTCCTCTTTAGATTCCTCTGGAAAAAAGGACAATACACTGTGAAAAAATGATTTTCAAAGTTATAAATGAAAAGATTATAGAAGTATGTTTGGATGTTAGTTTTTGAACACAGTCTGAGATGTTCTTTTGTGACAGTCAACTAAGAAATTTGCTGTCTCTTTAATTTCATTGCTGTCTCTGTGACGTAATTAACATCTTGTTTGTTTTTTCCCCTTTGTACAGGCATACTGCCCCACAAAGGCAAGATACAGTAACTACACATTCAGTCAAAACTCTGGGCGAATCTGGGCTGTGAAGAGAATAGCACACTGAATGCGGCAGGCAGAAAACATACAGCAAACCTAAAATTCAAAACCATAGTTTTCTGCGAATGCACGCACACCGACATCCAGCTACGACTTCAGCAGCTGCTCGCAATTCTTTCACGCTACTAAACGCCACTTGCATAGTTTTTCGTTAGATGCAACCTGAAACAAAACCTTCCTAAAACATAAGCTATAAGATACTTTTTGTATAGGCAGTTTTTCACAGCTTGAATAAAGCCTGCATTACGTAGAAATTGCTTAATGAAAGTTGCCCTTTTGATTTGCACAACTGCACAGTTTTTTTTAATGCACCAACTTGCAAACTCACGGCCTTCACTTTGTTTATTATTGCCGTCCTCATAATGTACATTTCCAATGAGTGGCTAAACTGAGGAGAAAGGGCTGTCCAGGAGGAAATTATTGGTGAGATTTTCATTGTTTAGGAAACTTAATGGAGTTCTCAGTTATGTCTCAACTTTGTCTCAGATGTGTCTCTTAATAAATAAAAATAGAAACAAATGAGTAACTTGTTAACGGAAGCCCATTTCCACCGCATGGGGAAAATAATCATACTTATGAGATAATAGAAATTATGACATGAAAAAGTCAAAATTATGAGACTGGAATTTCAAAGATTATAAAATTCAGTTGGCACAAAGTACACAAAGCACACAAAGTACATGTTATACGTGTAACAGGACCACGTAACGATGGATTCTGTGAGATGAGAAAGTTTTCAATCAAAAATAAGTCTAGAAGGACGTTTTTTAACTGAATGTATCCTGTATCCCATACCTTCGGAGCCTCAGGGAACAGAGCTCTACCTCAGAATTTAATTTAGCCCAAGCCACAAAACAAAACCAACACAGGCGATTATATACACACATATATGTTTAGCTCTGTTTGAACAGATCTGCTCCGTTCCTGCCAGTTTCTCAAGAAGTGTCCTGGAGGAAGGTAACACAAAATCAATTTGGCTCGACATGCCGTCATAACAAACACAACCTTGTTTCTGGAAGTCTGCAAATGGGCTGGGCCCTTGTTTTCTCCTCACTGGCAGCCCAAGTCACAATGACCTCATGGCAGCACCTGTTGCACAGCGCACTGCCTTAAAGGAAATGCTAATGTAGCTAATGTAAACTTATTACGCACCACAAGCCTGAGGGAAAGGGAACGCATCGCCTAATCAGCACTCACCACTCTCGATTTGGAGCATGTAATTGGGTGCCGTCCTCCAACAAAAAACACCCCTCATTATCTCAAACTTTCAAACGGGTCCCACCGTGAGGTGGGCGTGGAGACGGGCCCATTGGGGGTCTCGCGTTCCATCCGAAGGAAATCCAAACCCGCACAAAGGCCACCTTTGTTTACCGTCACTTAGCAGCAATTACAGCCCGTCAAAATAGTTTTTTCTGGGCCGCATCGACGTGTTAATGGGCCCAGGGTTGGGTGTGAGGAGCAACCGGGTCTGTACACAGGGAACAGGGGTCAGAGGTTAATAGAGGCCCTACGATGAGCTTTCAGCAAGCTTTCCTTGCAGAAGGATGCAGAGAACAATGATGAGATAATGTGATACAATTAGGTGGACAGCTACTCACTCCGATTTGATCCCAGATCAAAGCCGACACCGAGTTGGGACATGCCTGTCCGATCGGGTGTAGCGAACATCTAACAGCAGGGAGACATTTGAACAGACTACAAAGTTCACGTCAATCGGATGTCAAGCAGTTTGACAGCATTTCATTTGGAGACTTCGTTCTCATAATGTGTGTTTCCATTGAGTGGCTAAACTGAGGAAAAATTGGTGTCCTGGGTAATATTGTTGGTGATGTTTTCTTTTTCAACTTGATTTCAGTTTTTTTAAATGGAATTGTCAACTAGGTCTCATTTAAGTCACAACGTTGTCTCCTAAGAAATAAACAAAAAATAATGCTGTGGTAAATCATAGTCATGAAATAAACAGTGGAAATTATGAGATAAAAAGACTTAGCATGTCATAATTGTCTTGATCTCAGAATTGTGAGCATGTCATAATTTCGATTTATGACTTCTGTCATAATTGTTTTTTTTGTCATAATTTGTTTTTTATCTCATAATTTTAACTTTTTATCTTAGAATTATGACAGTATGTAATAATTTCAACTTATTCAACCTAGTATGTCATAATTAAATTATTTTTATTTCATAATTTTGACTTTTATCTCAAAATTATGACTTATCCTATATTAGACTTATCCTTATCCCATATGACTTATGCTATAATTTCACTTATTTTAGGACTTAGTATGTCATAATTATGACTGTTTATGTCACAATTGTCATTTTATATCATAATTTTAATTTATTATTTCGGAATTAGGATTTAGTGCCCCAGTTTCACAGACAAGCCTAGTCCCAGACTAAAATGTAAGTCTGCGCTGTGTCAACTGAAAGAAACTTGCACTGATTGATCTTAAAATATACCAGTGTCTCAAGTTTTGTCTCAAGATGCACTCCAGTAATGTTTTTTTTTCTAAGGCATGTTTATAAAATATTACTTAAATGTCCTAATTGATCTATAGCCTAATCCTGGCTTAACCTAAGCCCTGTCTGTGAAACCCGCCCAGTATGTCATAATTGTAATTTACTTAACTTGGTATGTCATAACTATGACTTTTTGTCTCATAATTATAATAATTTTGATTTTATCTCAGAACCAACTTAGTATGTCATAGTTGTCTTTTTATCTCATAATTTTGACTTTTTATCTCAGAATTATGACTTAGTATGCCATAATTTTGATTTACTTTGTGACTTAGTATGTCATAATGACTTTTAATGGCATACTTGTGTTTTTATTTCAGAATTGTGACTTAGTATATCATAATTTCAACTTATTCTTATTATGACATAGTATGTCATAATTGTAGCCTTTTGTCTCATAATTCTTTTTTGAAATCTTTGACTTTTTATCTCATAATTATGACTTAGTATGTGCAAATTTTCACTTTTTATAATTATGCCATTTCGTGTCATAATTATCATTTATCAACATTTATCAAAGCATGATTTTTTTATTTATTTCATAATTTTTTTCATTTAATAGCAGGGAGTCATTTGAATAGACCTCAAGGCAATACACGCTCCGGCACAGTTGTGCAAGTTGACATGTGGAGGAAGCGAATTAGGCCAAAGTGAAATAAAAAACTCTCATCGAAAGTCTAGAAAATGCGTTTAAGCTGCCCGACTTAGGATGCACCTGAAACACAGCTCACAACAATGTTCCCTTCATGGTTGTGGCTTGTATTTCAAAGCTGTGAAACTCACAGCGTGAAGATTAATGTGGGACTGTATCCTCTATTGATATAAGCTCCACCACATTAAGGAAAAACCTGGAACCTCTCAAAGATGAAAAGATTTCTGGCTGATGTTTACAGCCCAACTGGATGCGGTTTTCACATGCAAAATGAACGCTTTATCAGATTTGTGAATAACGCAGCCCACTAATCATGCTGAGATTAAATCACTTCTGGTCCAAGTGTGGCGGTAGGTCACAGTTCATGGGAAACAACCGTTTTGTTGTTGTTTCTGTTGCACGGGTGGGCGTATTAACCTTTGCGATTCATCATCGAGGCAAAGTGTATGTCCTACTTCAACCCTGAGCAAATAGGAAAACATGGATCATACGGACCATTAATAATGAGCAGACTTGGAAGAAGCTTGGAAGTCATGACTTTCTCTATAGCTACATTTACATGCACCAAATTTACATGTAAATGTCTCTATAGCTACATTTACATGCACCTCAATCGGACTGAAAAGCCTTCATGTAAATACCTCAGTTGAGCCGACTGGATTGAAAGTGACCTGAAAAATTAAGAATGTAATGCTTGAATCTGACTATTTTCTGAATCAGATTCAAAAATACTGTGCTCACATGCGCAGTACCATGATGTGTATGTTTACATAGGTTTTACATCATGCAAACATGCATATGTTAATTTAGGTCTTATATCTTATGAACTGGAAGTGATGGGAGAAAAAAAAAAAAAAAAGCTTTTTGAAATGAGTCAACTGAACTAACTGCTTTGCAAAATGATTCACTGTTTTGAAGCTCTTGAAACACCACACGTTCACAATGCCTGCTGGTCAGAATGGTGTAAATGCAATGAAAACATGCATAAAAACAGATTTGTAAACCAATTGCAAATGTTTTGAAAGTGTAATCTATTAAATGCATTTACTAAATGCATCTAATAACATTAAATATGAAGCGTCTATTATGCTATTATTATATTCAATTGTAGAGCTTGTTTCATTTGGTTGCATGGTTAATTAGGCCAATACAAGACCATTAACTACAACTCTTCCATTTTATTATGCAAATATGTCATTAAAAATGTCTACAATTTTATAAAACTGATTTGAGTTCAGGTAAAAATAAACACTGCTTTATGGGTTCAGAGCAGCACACCACTGAAATTTCAAAACGCTTTGAAATATTTCTGATGTAAATGGATGAGTGGATGAGACTGACTATTTACTAAATATTTGCTAAAAAAACATATAAGTCTGCTTTCTTTTTAGATATGTCATCAAAACAAAAATGGCATATATGTGACTTTGGTGACATTATCGCGGTGGCTTTCAGTTTTGTTTGGAATACATGTAAACACTGCATTAAAGTGGTTTGCCTCGTATCTCAAGAACAGGACTTTTTCTGTAAATTTAGGAAAATTTTTCTCATCCGCTGCACCTGTCTTGTGTGGAGTGCCCCAGGGATCCATTTTGGGACCTTTACTGTTTTCCATTTATTTGCTTTCCTTGGCCCACATTTTCCAAAAATACAGTATTTCATATCATTGTTACACAGATGATTCTCGGTTTTATCTACCAGTAAGTCTTGATTCTGCTGTTTCATTTGACGTATTATTGAAATGTGTACATGATATTAAAGGGTGGTTCATTGCGATTTCACTTTTTTAACGTTAGTTAGTGTGTAATGTTGCTGTTTGAGCATAAACAATAATCTGCAAAGTTACGAAGCTGAAAGTCCAATGCAAACGGAGATATCGTCTTTTAAAAATTAATGCCTACAAAAACGGCTGGTAAGGGACTACAACGAGTTACTTCCCGGGTTCGTGACATCACAAACCCAGATAAACCCCACCCTCGGGAAAAGGCATCAAAGGGGGCGTGGCCATGTTGCACTGCTTTAGAGAAGAGGAAGAGAAAACTAGAGGTGCACGTAAAAAATCTATTCATATATGAATCGCGATTCTGTATTCTAACGATGTCTAATGGATTCAACAAGTGTCAAAATCAATGCTTCTAAAATACTGTTCCTCGCGTCCCCCTGATCTGCACACGCTTTGCATTCTCTCTCTCTCTATCTCTCTCTCTCTCTCTATCTCTCTCATTCAGCTCAGCTCCAACAATGAACTTTTACAATTATACACTTATTTTCACATACTGTAGTTATGAGAAGCGTTATACATGGATGCGCGTGCAGTTGCCGTATTGTATTAAAGTTTTAATCAGGATAAAACCATATATTAAAAGTGCATTAACATAAGCAGTAGCATTTACAAATAACAGCATATCTTAAAGTATGAGACAAAAACAAAAAACCAAAAAACATAGGCATACCATAAAAGCCGTGCTTGCAAGGTTCTGACAATCCTCTTCAGAATCTCCTCTTTCTCAATAGGGTATTTGCTCAAACTGTAAGGATATTAACGACGCCGCGTTTACAATACAACCGGAAAAGCAACATGCGCTGAGGAGAGGGGGGGACGCTAGATGCGCAAGAGGCGGTGTAGCCAATCACAAACAATGGGCTAGCGAAACCAAATCAGAAGGCCATCGCATATTCCGGGGGAGGGGCTTCATAAAAAACAAGAAAAGCTCAGCGCGTTCCTCAGAGAAGGGACAGCGAGGTGTGAAGAAAAGGTAATTATATGAAAAAATAATGAGTTTTTTAAAAAAAAAAGAAGAGCAAACCCATGTTAAGAATGCTGCACCCTATAAACGCAATCAAGCCTAGAAAAAAAAAAAAACAGTTTTGAACACCATTAAGACATGGATGTCTAATAATTTCCTGCAGTTAAATGAGGATAAAACCGAGGTTTTAATATTAGGTTGTCCTGCACTTTTGTCTCCTGCTTTGGAAGTTCGGTTAGGTCCACTTTCAACGAATGTACGCAAACAAATTAAAAACCTTGGAGAGATTTTTGACTCCTCTCTATTTTTTGATAAACAAATTATTGCTGTTATTAGAGCAAGTTTTTCCATTTGAGATCTATTGCAAAATTGAAGCATCTTCTTTCAAGGAAGGATATGGAAGTTGTGATTCAAGCACTTGTTACATCTCGATTGGATTATTGTAACTCTCTTTATTACTCTCAATCTTCATTGTCACGATTGCAAGCTGTTCAAAATGCTGCGGCAAGACTTTTGACTGGGTCAAAAAAGAGGGATCACATTTCTCCTGTTTTATCATCCCTTCATTGGCTTCCCGTTAAATACAGGGTTGATTTAAAAATTCTTCTGTTTGATTATAAGGCATTGTCTGGTTGTGCACCAAGTTATATCTCTGAACTTCTTGTTCCATATTGTCATGCTAGGGCACTTAGATCTTCGAGTCACTTGCTTCTAACTGTACCACGGTGTCTGTACAAATCAAAGGGTGATCTGGCTTTTTCTGTGGTTGGCCCCAAGCTTTGGAATGGTCTACCCTATCATGTGAGATCTGCTCCTTCTTTGGAATTTTTAAGTCTAGACTTAAATCTTATTTTTACTCTTTAGCCTTTGTATGTGTGTAGTGTAGTTTTTATTAGTAGATTTGTTTGATCACTGTACAGCACTTTGGATCAATTTACATTGTGTTTAAATGTGCTTTATATATAAATGTTGTTGTTGTTGTAAACAAATATTCAAATGTATTTACATATATATAACAGAATCTTTAGAATGTGAAATTGGATTGGATTCATACTGAATGACAAAATTTAGTGCATGTAAACATATCTATGTTTAGACCCTCAGGATAAATACATGCTCCAACGACCAGATCAGATTTGTTTAATCTGCGCCAATTCTGAGCGTAGATCAAGGGAAGTGACGATTACCCTTAAAAGCAAACCTTCATTAGGCCGAAAACGAGGAGTTGCAGCACATCTCCTGCGAATGAACAAGGTCATGCGTTTGCTTTCACTGGTCCTAATGAGCTCGAACAGATTTTGGCTTTCTCTTCCCCTCTCTGCCAATCACAAGTTGCCCCTTTTCCCCGGAGATGACATTCCCGCTTGTTTTTCGTGGTGCATCACAGTGGGTGGGTTCAACTCTCCAGCTCTGAAGTCATGCGAGGAAGAAGTGGAGGAGATGGGTGTAGATTCGACACGGGGATGCTTTTATGACATCTTGCATCTGCGTGCTTGTTTCCTTATTTCGTTTTATACTAGACAATGTTGTTACAGGATGTTCTAACTTTGAAAGGAAGACAAATGCAGGGAAGACAGAGAAAAAGAAGGAGTTTGTTCTTCTCAAGCCGTGCCAACACACCTGCTATTATTCACTTCAGAGGAAATGGACACTCGGTGGATGAGAGGCTGCTGGCCAGAGGACAAAAACCACCGCAGCTCCAAATTAGAAACAGGAAGAAATGTGGGTAATGCTCCGATTAAAACTGTCTTCCCCACATGGACTCAATATACTCGAGCCCAGCTCCCTCTCTGGAAACCCAAAACCCCACAGCATTATTTTTTATCACAGTCAACAAACATGCTGTGTTCGAACGCCGGTGGCATTGGCTTTCGCTGAGACGGTCGCCAATGTTTACAAACTCTGCAAATACTCTGCACTCTTATGGAGCGCTTCAGTCGAGCTATATGATTAATGCTCTCCTGTGCCATGCGCAGACTTTTCACTCTGATCTAAATATTTGGGTAAATGTTAGTAAAACTGTCTCGGAGAATGTTGCACAACTGTTTAACTGAAAGAGTTATGGGATGTCCTGGTACATTCTGTTACGCTCGGCTAGAAAGGGTACAGAAGTGTCCTACCTAGAAATAAAGACTGAAAGGTGTTTTCAGCTCGTTTTGTTTGGTCAATTCTTATCTCATGCCATCTATGAAGAGGCCCTTAAAGGTTAGGTAGGGAAAGATGGGGTAAGATGTTCCCCCCACTTTTAATTTTTAAAAGTTCAAAATGAGCCAGATCTCATCTAAGAGCATTTACCAAATGATTCAAAACTCTATAAAAAATTAAATTGATATATATATTGGTTCATGGAATTATGTAATGTAATTCATTATTATTTTTTATTATTAATTAATTAATTAAAAGTAACAGGCGAACAAATGAGGAACATTCACTTAAATAGCAGCTTGTTTAGTGACCGTATGTGAGCACACAGCCAGACCCACCCGAGCAGCAGATATGCTAAGATGCTTTGTTTACCTTGCTGTGTAGCGGGAGTGCAGCAGGCGTGAGTAGTGAAAACACGGAATGGAGTTTCATTTATATGGACTGTGAATGAGCCAAGTGGAATGGATTTGAGGAAGCAGCAGCGTGGAAGTCAATACTGTAGCTACAACGCAGAATGGAGTTTAATTTATTAGGGCAGGGGTGTCCAAACTCGGTCCTGGAGGGCCGGTGTCCTGTAGAGTTTAGCTCCAACTTACCTCAACACACCTACCTTTAAGTTTCTAGTATGCCTGTAAGAGCTTGATTAGCTGGTTCAGGTGTGTTTGATTAGGGTTGGAGCTAAACTCTGCAGGACTTATATCTTAAGGCCCTCCAGGACCGAGTTTGTGCACCCCTGTATTAGGGTATTCCTCAAGTAAAATGGATTTGACTGACGGTGCTCTGAAAAGTGAACAGATATATGCGCTGAATTAGTGAAGGTAAAAGTGAGTGGGTCCATTATCATTGGTCTTAAAAAGTGTATGTTCGCGACGACCATGTATATATTACATATTATGCAAAAATAATTTGACAGCTGGGATAAGTTTAAAACATGCCTTTGACAAACATGTTGATTTCAAAACACCCAAACACAAGGTGGCTCAAGAAGACTTTTAGAATGTGTTTGAAGCCAGAGAGGGACTGAGAGGAAAAAAAAGAAAGTGTCAACGCTTGGCCCTAACCAAACATTCCCGTCCCATTCTCTCACACATCTGTATGGATATGTGATCTTTCAACCGTTCTGTCGAATAGATTCTGGTGTTCGTAATGCCCCGCACTAACTTTCCCACAGCAGACTATTAGTGCTGCGCTGCTGTCAACAGGCGACTGGCGGGGACAAATGGGGCAGAACTGAATGAAAGAGGAGACACGGAAAAAGCAATGCACCGAAAGGATGAATTAGGGGGGAAATGAATGTTGAAATATGCCCATTGCCCTTTTGCTTTCACCTCCGACCTTTGACCCGCTGATACTTTCCTCCTCTTTGCCTGACGACCGCTCTCCGGTATTTCCTGCCTTCCTTGCGAACATAGAGGTGTCGACTTGGACACATTGAGCCTGAACGCCATGCGTTGGAATGAATTATGCCATCTTTATTGGGAAGGTATGCCAAGAAAAGTAATGAAGTGCCTTAAAAATAAAGGTTCCAAAAGAGGGTTTTCACAGCGATTCCATAGAAGAACATTTAGTGAATAGTTCTTGAAAGAATATTTTTTTCCTAGCTTGAAGAACTTTTCCTCTATAAATAAACTTTTTTTGCAATGTATAGGTTCCATAGATGTTAAAGGTTCTTTTAGGAATCATTAAAATGGCAATAAAGAACCTTTATTTTTAAGAGTGACAAAAAATCATGAAAAGTGTAAAAGCATGAAATGTTGCACACGAAACAAGCTTTACTATTGGTAATAAATCAGATTTTGACTATAGTGTGCTAGGATGCATTCACTGATGGGGTGGGCTGAAGCAGAGCGCTGGCACTCGTCTCTGCTTTATGATCTTATGGCCAGATGTTTATGTTCCATAGGCTGGAGTGGAAAACTGCCATGACATCAGCCAGAGGACAGCAGGATTCTGGGCCTGGGACAGGAAGTGACTCACAGGAAGTGAGCTGAGGTGAGGCAGGCAGAGGGCAGTCCGTCTCTTCTGCACACACACACACACACACACATACGGTTAAGTCTACCTCGTCGCAACCACATGTTATGTAAGTAGAGGCAGTTGCATACAAAAGTTTTAAAAGCTTAAGCTGAGGAAGGAGATGGCATGCATTAAAAAGTCTGAAATCTCACCCAAACAAATATTTAGGTCTAAATTTAAGATTTATGTACTTGAATTGCATTTTGCACTTGGATTACAGTTTCAACATAAACACATAATAGACTTCATGTGATGCATATAAATGAAACGGGTATGATTTCTATAATAGTAAGTTTATTAGTAATAGTACTAATAAACATAACATGATTTCAATTCACAATAACCATGTTTATTTATTTATCATAAATAAATAATAAAATCTCTTTACTTATAAGATTTTAACTAAAGTGGATATTGCTTGTTCCACATCTAGCCATATTTACCAAATTCATACTTTTTAACTGAATGAATTGTTTTTACAATAAACAGCTTTATGCTGATCCTGAGCCATTTGAATGCTTTTTGAAAATACTGTTTAAATAATACCAAATAGATGCAAATAGTTAATAATAAACTATGATTTTTTTGGAATGCAAAGGTCATAAAGGTCAAATGGAAATAATATATATACTTTATATATATATATTAGTGGTGTCAAAAATAGTGCGTTAATGCAGGCGATTATTTTTTCAGTTTAATGCGTAAAAAATATTTAACGCAATTAACACAGGGGCGGGGCTAAGGTTGGCCACCACTCACAACTGCTGCTTCTGTCACTTATTCTCTTGGCAAGAAGTAATTTATTTCATTCGCAGAAAAGACGGAGAATGGTCGATGTTTTTCAGACGCACCCTCAAGCGGCGCTGAAACGGTACTGTGCTTGCAGCGCGTGCTCTTCAATTTGCACGCACAAAGGCGCTGACACGCGCTGTAACCTGTATCCTTACATATCAAACCACGAAATAAACTATGTGCATGCAATGTCATGGTCATAGTTAAGTCATGAAGTTACCAAAAATACGATTAAAGCTGCCTTAAAACTGTGCACGCAAGTAATATATTTTATATGAATCACATTTAAGAACATGTCTCTGAAACGGTTTTCCAAACTGTCCTGGAGCATCCCAGCACTTTCTTCCTCATCTAACACACCCGATTCAACTCATCAGCTCATTAATAGAGACTTTAAGACGGAATTGGGTCAGAAAAGGTCAAAAGTGTTGACATTGCCGCCAGCAGCCCAACCACAAAGCTGTTGTGATGTCTGTTAATCAAAGAACAATAGAAAAAAGAGGAAATCAATAACTTTTCAAGCTTTAAGGATTCATCTATATTTAATTTAGAATTTAGTGTTTGATCATTTCAATTTCTGTATATTTCTGCTGAAGGGCACAGGCAAATATGACATTTATTATAATGGGTTTATGTGAAGATTGTTTTAATTTCACTTAAATTAGAAGTTCTTTTTTTTAAAGTCTAATAAATGTTCAAATTGAAAGCTCTCAATTATACTGTAATGTTGAAAAGCTATAGTCAATGGTTAAATATTAGAAGGGGGGCAATTTTATATAGCACTGCAATCAATATTGGTATCATTGATACTGGCCTTCAGTCATAAAAAAAGATGCCATTAAACAAATATTAAAAAATATACTGTCTTTATGTTGTTTGTACATTAATTTGAAAATTGAATGTGAAATTATTGCAATATAAAAGTATATTTAAAAACTTTAATGTTAGGTGAGATTAATCGCGATTAATTTCAGAAAAATATGCGATTAATTAGTTAATTTTTTTTTAATTCCGATTGACAGCACTAATATATATATAATTTAGTGAAGAATTGAGTCATGAACACAAATCCATGTCCAAATTGATGCAATTAAAATTAAAAAAGACTGGCAGTAAAGATAGTATTTACCGCTCATGTTACTCATTTCCATCCAGTCAACTTCCAGATGACGTTCGAACAAGAAGCGTCATGCTAATTGGTTGGTATGGCATGACATTACTCATTCTCTGAAGTGCATGGTAGAGTTGCGCTCAAACAGATCGACACTGACTGGTGCCATGAATCAGGCTGGGCTGGGATGCCTTGTGTCCCTGACCAATGTTGCCTGGTGCTTCATATGTAGCCTGTTACACTAATGGGAAACGTGTGAGGAGGGAATTAACGCCATACCACCCAGGGTAGCGAACACTGCCCGCCCTCCAAGGCCCTGCAGCTGGTTACAACCCCATGTTAATCCATTCTAAGCAGCAGGTTCAAGACTAGGCTTTGCAGTTAGGCCACCAACGGCGAGGTGTGTGTGTCCTTACCCAGACTTTTTCAGCACAAACTAGCCTGATTAGTCTGAGTATACACTGAACGCGATTACTTTAGAGAGAGAATAAACATGACATTGATACAGTCCTTGAATGTAACTCATTTACTGAGAAAAATTGGAGCAGATGTATCCAAAAAATCTTCAAAAACATTTTTTCAGCAATACAGCGTATTGTATATCAGCCGTTCCATATGTACGGTGAAGCCACTGAATCAGCTGGGTTTGGAGCCGGAGGAAAACTTAATGTGAAAGATCAATGTCATCTGCTGCTGGTATACTAACATCTGTGATGGAATCGGGATTGCAAGTGTACAGTGAACTAAAAGATTACTGTAGTAATCTTATAATCCGTCAAGCTTTAGCGTTTCGCAGGTGAAGTATTAATGTGTTTTCTGATTTGTTCTCAATCATCTGCTGGTTTTACTCTGGAACAGGTCACACTCTTATGTTCTGATTCAGACACAAGGTGCTTGTTGTTTGGCATGCTGTGCATTCTTCTTTCCAAAGTGCCTCAGAGATATTAAGAATAGCAAGAAATCCAATAAATGCCCAGGTCATATTTCACCCTAAAATCAAATAAAATTTGCATAAAGAAAATGAGGCCTATTTTTAGGAGCACTGGTATTGTAATGTAAAATAATCTTGTTCTCATTCATTTAAAAAGGGGAGAAAGATTGTATTATTGAAAGCAATATAATAAAACATAATCATAATAAAATAATAAAAAATAAATAAGCTACATATATATAACTGATTGTAGATTTTGATTTTGTAATCATTTTTTAAAAGTCTCTTATGCTCATCAAGGCTGTATAAGTTTGATCAAAAATACAGTAAAAACAGTAAAAATCTGAAATATTATTACAATTTAAATAATTGTTTTCTATTTGATTAAACTTTAAGATATAATTGATTCAAAGCTGAATTTTCAGCTTCATTACTCCAGTATTCAGTGTCACACATGCTTCAGAAAGTTCTTCTAATATGCTGATTGCTGTTCAAAAAACATTTCTTATTATTGTTGAAAAGAGTTGTGCTGCTTAATATTTTTGTGGAAACCATGATGCATTTTTTTCAGGAATCTTTGATGAATAGAAACAGCATTCATTTGAAATAGAATGTTACTGTTTTTGATCAATTTATTGCATCCTTTCTGAATAAAAGTATTAATCTCTTTTAAAAAAATTCTAAACCCAATTTTCGAACAGTAGTGTATATATTAGAGATAAATATATTTAGAGATAAATATATCCTTTTCTTATAAAAAAGAAATACTTATATTTACTATTTAATAAATATATATTATTAAATAAATACTATTTACTAACAATATTTCAATGGCAAAAAATAAATCTTCCTCATATCTTATTCCTCTTGATTTTGGGATGAAATGTGACCTGGACATGTCTTCGTGCGATTCACTTAAACTTGTCCATTAGTTGAGCTATCCAAACAGGGCCTTACCTAAGTGCATGCATCACCAAAATTCTTGTAAAGATAGAGAACAGATAGACCACCAACTGCGTTTAGCGCTGCGCTACAGCTGCCCTTCAGAAACAAACACCCCAAATATCTCCTCTGACCATCTGTTTACATGCTTGCTCACTAGAGTGTTCCAAACTGAAACATCCTCCACGCAAAGTTTTTATGAGAAACATCAAAATGCTTTCATACACCAAGTCACTGTACTGCCATGGTTACCATCAGCCTATAAATGTCAAGAAAAATGACCAAAGTTTACTACAGCGAGTCTCTTGGGATACATGAGCGATGTGGTTTACAGTGAGGGGAAAGAGGCCTGTGTCCCAACAACAAATAGTTCAAGGTATGAGTCGTAGTGTGCTGGCGCTGAATCAGAGCAAACAGTGGATCTGACATGAGGCCACGAGAGGGTTCTGACTCACTCGGTCGGAGGCACCTGTTCTGTGGGTGTATGTACGTGTGTGTGTGTGTCCATGTGTTTGCTTGTGGGTTTGTGTATTGGTGCAAAGCAAAATGACTTGACTCTATTCTGAGTGGATGCCATGGTCATTAGTGTGCACAACAAATGGTGCATGGGTTTGGGACACATAAAACTATTTTAGTAGCAATTTATTTATGCATTCTTAAGACAAACACATGTTTGTGCATTTGATTGTCCTGCAAGACCCACTCATAAAGAATAGATTAGAAAATAGATTTTTGTTGCTTGTTCAGTTTAACTAATTCAAATTAGTTCATGCAACACAAATCTTGAACGTTTTGTCAACTTCATTTCTTGGGGTTTCATTTTACTTATAAGCAGGGTTTCTTAAAAAGTCTTAATTTGCCCTTCCACAGATTGAGGCCTTAAAGCGGTCTCAAATCAGAGCAGAAACACCTAAATTAATAAAGTCATGGCATTGAATGTTGCATGCACTGCAAAAAATAATATCTGAATCAGTGTTTTTGTTTTCCAATATAAATATCTAAACATCAGGATTTACTTCAAATGCCAAATTAAATGAGTTTATGATTAAAACAAGAACAAATATCTGTCGATGGGGTATGAAAACCGTTACCTTTTGAATCTGTTTTTTGTTTGTTTAATACATAATTTTCTAAGAAAACAAATGTTCTATTAACCACTATTTAATCCAAATTTCTTCCTTTTTTTTTTTTATTGTGTTTTTTATGGAAGCCCGTTTCCATCACTGAATAAAAATATATAATTCTGTAAGTCATAATAATGAGAAACTTTCTCAAATTTATGACTTTAGGATGCTCTTTATAAGAGAAACGTCTCGAGTAAAAATGACTTAGTTTCACGAAATAATGACTTATTTTCTCATAATTATGACTTAGTTTCTCTTAATAATGAGAAACTTTCTCAAAATAATGACAGTTTCTCGTAATATTGAGAAACTTTCTCATAATAATGAATTAGTTTCTCGAAATAATGACTTAGTTTCTCGTAATAATGATAAACTTTCTTGTAATAATGACTTAGTTTTTCGTAATAATGAGAAACTTTCTCGTAATAATGACTTAGCCTAATCCAAAAAAATAAAAAAATAAAATATTCTTACTCGACACCTGCGCAACACAAGAGTGACAGCACGCTAGCGCCATCTGTTGGCCAAAGCCATGCAGGAACACTGCTAACATTGCTTTGTTCTGTAATCTAAGTGTATAATCTATAGTCCCCGTCATTAAATAACGATTTCAGATAACTTGCTGTATGTAGTCTTTTTTGTAATATTCCCTTGCAGTCGTCCACGATCTCGACGTCACGTCGGAGGACCGCCGAATTGGGATCTCGCTTAGAGAGAACAATCCACTTCGAGTGTAAACTAAACAAACCAATGCACATTGGCATGCGATTATTGCACCCAGCTGCTGCTGATCACAGCGTGAGTTTAAGTAGGCAGCAGATGCAGCACATATTCTGTTTTTTTTCGCTTCGGAGCCGAGCGATCACATCGTTTTGCTCCTGACTACTCTACTGAGAGAAGACTGAACGAGTTCAGCGTGCTTTTGGAGAGCTCTTCGTGTTGGCGGACGGTGGTTTCAGCGGTGGTGGTTTCCCGTGTCGGGTGGTTTGCACACATCAGGCTGCACTACCCCTGTTCGTGTTGCAAATGATCATTTCCCCTGTGCGCCTCAGCACGCTAAAAGAGCTTTCCCCTAAAAGAGCAATTTCGGGTGCGTTTTTCTAAAGACGACGTTGCTTGGCAAAACTTGACATTACATCTTTATAAAGACGATGTGGGTCTTGCTATAGACAACTTATCACCCGGTCGTTTCTGGATGCGGTCGTTACCTGGCGCTGTGTGATGGTCACGATCGCTGCCTCTCGGGCCTGGGCATGAAGCACGCTGATGTGGCTTTCGTGGATGGCTCATGCTCCCATTGCGGGGGTATGACCATCTCGGATTTGCGGACCGGACTCCGTTACCTGCAAGGGGGCGGAGTGCCTGTGTCACCGCCTAGATCTGGGGTTCCCTCTGGTGGCAGCCGGGGGTGTCCTTTTTCTAGCGGTGGGCGGACTGGTCTTATGGTCATGGTGAGGAATTCCCCTCTGGGGATGCCCCAGCCCGCCGGCACTTCGAAACCAGCGGAGCTCTCAAAAGAGCAGGCTGGACCCTCCCGGGGTGTACCACCAGAAAGTAATTCACACATATAGGTGAAAACTGGTATTGCCGATCATGTTTAGATGGGTTTGAGTAGGAACTGAGAAAATCAACACCTAATAATTTTGAATATGCTTCGTAAAAGACACAGATGGCTAGATGGCAAGATTACTCATCACTAATTTTGTGCAGTCGAGGATGGGTAAAATAATCCAAGGCTTTAATCCTTGAATTAGATCAAATTCGAGCCGTACACACAATGGATTCACTTTCATCTCTGATTCATTTTTTTTCTCCAAAGGCCAGTTCACAACAATATCCAGGGTAGCTAAAGCCATTAAAGCTTCTCATCTTGCAAAGGCTGGATTCTAGAGCTCCTCTCCCAACTAGAGAACTGAAGAGAAAGGGAAACATTTCAAAATCTAGGCCACTAAGACCTGGCCATTGTTATGAGACAGAGAGAGAGAGAGCGAAAGAGAGAGATTCCATCTGAGATACGCAGGAACATTGGTTTCACGTAATTCCGGAATATGCATGATAGATTTTCCTTGTGCAGGAGTCACTAGCTAATAATTATCAGAATACCCATAAACATCAGACAGTAAACATTAAATTTAATTTAACTGCCGCCTGATTCGCACAAAGGAATAGAGAGACGTAAGAGGAACGCGATGTGTGCTGTGCGTGGTGGTGTACCTTTATTAGTGCTGGGCGGTATACCGGTTTATACCGAATACCGGTGTTTATTTTTTTTTTGTTATGATATGAATTTTTAAATACCACAATACGTAATACGTATGTCGCTTAAACAACGTTCGGAACGCGACACTGTTTGAAGGGGTCCCTTTTCACTGTTGCACTGTGGTGAGGGAACAGCTTTATGTGTTACTAAGCGTGAAAGTTCCGGAACTGAAGCTGTAGAACTAATAGAACGTGATGGCACAGAAGAACTCATCCACAATATCCCCATTGACCGCCACAAATATCCACCGCACCCTGCCATCAGCTCCCGCGTCTCACAAACACACACGAGTGTGACTTTAGTACTAGATTTAGCAACTTTCAAACCCTTTTAGCGACTTTTTCCATAGAATATTCATACTGGCAAACCTAGCAACTTTTTTGGATAAACCTTAGCTATGTTTCAGTTGGAAGATTTCGCCATGCTTTCCCACGAACGCGAGTCTGACTTTGCTTACAGATAGGTCAAGCTACCATCTCCAAATTGCAGCTGCTAGAGTCCTTACCAGGTCAAGAAAATATGTTTATATTACCCCAATTTTACAGTCTCTGTACTTGCTACCTATTAAGTTCCGTATCAGTTTTAAAATATTATTACTTACCTATAAGGCACTTAATTGGTTAGCTCCTGCGTACCTAATTAGTCTTCTATCACACTACAATCCATCCCGTTCCCTAAGGTCTTAAAACTCTGGACTCTTGGTAGTTCCTAGGATAGCAAACTCCACTAAAGGAGGTAGAGCTTTTTCGCATTTGGCTCCCAAATTCTGGAATAGCCTTCCTGATAACGTTTTGGGGTTCAGACACACTCTCTCTGTTTTAAAGACACATCTCTTTGGCCAAGCATGCAAATAATGCATCTCATAATCTTTTACTGCTGTCATAATCTTTTACTGCAGTTATATCTAATCAAATGCCCATTATTATTCGTTAGTTTGGGTTAAACAAATACTTTTTGCTTGGTTGGAACAGCAGCTACGCTAATTATGTTTGTATTTGTTTCTCTGTTTTTTGCCACGGGATTAACATCCCGTGGTAACTAGGATTTACACAAGCTTCAGTCTGGATCCAGAACACCTGAGAAGAGATGATGCAACTCCTCAGAGGACCTCAGATGATGCTAAACCTGAAACAACTTACAGAACTACCACCTTTTGCTATAAGTTTGATTGCATCATAAATAATGCCTGTTAATAGTTTTCATCGTCTGTTTTATTACGTCTTATATTGATTTTTTCCGTACTGCTGGTTCGTCTGGTCAGAGGAGAACTGGCCCCCGACTGAGCCTGGTTTCTCCCAAGGTTTTTTCTCCATTCTGTCACCGATGGAGTTTTGGTTCCTTGCCGCTGTCGCCTCTGGCTTGCTTAGTTGGGGACACTTCATTTCCAGCGATATCGTTGACATGATTGCAAAGATATTATTTAAACTGAGCTGGATGTTGACATCACTGAATTCAATGATGAACTGCCTTTAACTGAAAAATTAGTGTTTACTTTTGTCATTTTGCATTATTGACACTATTTCCTAATTAATGCTGTTCAGTTGCACTGACACAATCTGTATTGTTAAAAGCACTATATAAATAAAGGTGACTTGACTTGAATCTTTCCCGGAGAAGTATCACCTTTCTCGGCGTCTGTTCTGTGCAGTGAGCTGCAGAGAAGCAGTGCATTCAGTTGGCTGCACCGCAGCCGACTAGTCAATAAATTAGTACAAAACAGTGTTTCCTAGCACCTGTCTCTTACTGATTGTTTGGAATTATAAATGAGCGTAGTTCGTCTGTTAATATCACATGCACTTTTTTGTTTGTTGTTTTTTTTAGTTTGTTACTCAGACGCAGGCGGTGCGCTGCATGAGACAAAAAAGTAACAGAGCTAAAACAACCGCATAGCAGCTCTTTAGTGTAGATGCATGTTGATTTTATCAGACGATGCCACAATTATAAATGAGAGTGACTCCTGGTTAACATGTATTAAAAGGGGTTGTGTTAAGTCACTATTTAGTGTGGTATTTTTTGACAATATTCACTCATCATGACAGTAAAAAAGGGCATTCTAAGTCAATATACTGCAATATTTCCTCTCAATCAGTAGAAAATATGGTTAACAACCGGTCATGCATGGAAAAAAAAAAACACTTCATGTACCGTGAAACCGTGTATAATTTTGAAAAATACCGTGATATAATTTTTTTGGTCATACCGCCCAGCACTAACATTTATATGGGTGTAAATGCAATCTCTACTGTTCTCTAGGCATAAGTGTGCCAGCCACCCCCTGCTTTGGTGAATACTGTTCTCCATGGTAACCAAATCAGTGAAAGGAGAGGAGATGTACAGAGGACAGTGTGAGTCTCCAGTACAGAGAGTCATGAATATCACAATCATTTGCCCTTTTTATTTCCTAATGACTAGTTAGAAACTAGGTACTTTTATTTAAAAGACAGTAACATTATGTTACAGTTGTTTAGTTTTATTAAATCAGACTGTTCATGTCAGTGAATTTAAAAGTGTGATTTAAAAGTAGTACAAAATTATGCTATAGTTAAGTTTGATTTATTTGTGTGAATCAGTACAAACTAACTATGTCAATGATGAGTCTGATTCAATAGCAGTTATACCTCAAAAATTAACTGAAGTCCTTTTGTGGGGTTTTTCATATAATAAAAAGTTTTAAAAAATTATAATAAAACTTGCAATTATGGGAATTTTCAAAAAGTCTCTTATTTAAATGTACATAAACTCTAATTAAAAAATGTAAAGGTTTGAGTCAGTAAATTATAAAAAAAATATATTTTTTTCATATATTAAAAGTATTAGTAAAACTATATATAGACAAATATGGCTCATAAAACATGTGAGTTGTTGTGAGTTGAGCATGTTAATTTTAATAGTGTTTCTTATTTAAACATCAGTAGAAAAACATTCTTGATAAGAATAGTTCATTATATTATCCATCAAAAATATTCAATGTCCTTATGCTGCCTCTTACATATATCAAATAGTAAATAGACAAAAATGGCTAATAAAACTTGGAAGTATGAGCATGTTAAGATATTTTAATGTTCTCTCTTATGAAAACACTGTTAAGTTTGATTCATTTCTGTAAATCAGTTCAAACGGTTTGTGTCAGTTAATTCAAAACTTGATTAAATTCAATGTCTAATTTGCATTATAGTAATCGTAAAAGTAAAAACATATTAAAAACATTTACATTTGTGAGCATGAGCAAACTGAGATATTTTAATAGCTTCTCTTGTTTAAACTTTAAGTTTGAATTAATTTACGTAAATCAGTGTTTGTGTAAGTGAATTTAGTGATTCATTTGCATCAATCAAAAATGTTCAATGAAGTCCTTATGTGGCTTTTTTCATATATTAGTATATACTTATTGATAGATGTTAAAACGTATCCAAGATAGATTTTTGGTTCTGTTGCTCAGCCCTAAAAGTGAGCAAATAAAAACGTGAATACGTAAATACAATGATATGACTAGCTGTAAAGAACAAAAGCAGTGACATAGGTTTGATACTAAAGAGAAGTGAAGGCAGGTGGGACAGAGAGGAATTACTGCATCTGCAGAGGTCTGGGGGAAAAGGACTGGGGCTCAACTGTGCTACTTCAGAAGAAATGGGTTATGAAAAATAACTGCCTTCCTCTCAAAAACTGACAGATCTGCTGACACAGTCTCCACTGCACACCCCAAAGAGAAAACTTGCTCATATATCACACAAACACACACACGCACAGCTTGGATCCAATGAAGCACTCAAGGGAATTTTAATATTAAAGCATACAGACACCTGTGACAGGCTGCTTAGGCTGTCAGTACTAATTTAAAGGGGTCATGTCATGAGAAACCAAATTGTTCCTTGATCTTTTATAGAAAAACATAATTCCCAATATTTACATTGCCCTATTCTGTTTCAGAAAATATACCATCCTTGCACTCGCTGCCGGCCTGCCGCACATCAATCCACTGAACAGACTCCTAAAGGACTTTCACATTTGCTTGGCTAGCTCTACTACTGGAGGATTGAAAGGAGGAATAGCATGTGCGCACATCAGCATTTGTGCACGCCGTGTAAACAGAACAGGGATAAATAGAGTCCCTAGTCTGCTGCTGGTCAGAAGGGAGGTGTTGCACTGGTAAATAAAACTTGATTCCTTTCCCTCACAACATGGCTAACGGCTAAGCTAAGCAGTTTTTGCGCTAAAAGGCTTTTAGGAAGAGATTGTTTCTCTATCTTGTTAGCGAGCCACAAGCCTGTTTCTTGTGAATCATCTTTGCATTAGCTTTCGAAAACATTTCCGCTAGCGAGTAATTTTAGCATACTGTATGCAGTTCAGGTACAAGTCCAATCTTGATGATAAAAAATGGGTTAAAGCCCACAGTATACTTTAGTTTTTTACACGTACATGCTAGGGTATGTATACAGTGCGCATGATGAAAATTTCATCTTCAGCATACACTGTACAAAAATTATTTTTCTAAGTTGTAAACAAAACAGATTATGTTAGTATGTTTTACAAGAAAATACTATTTCAGTCTATCTACTTTAATATTTCATGTTTCATTACATGTGTTAATTGCATTCTCTTTGTAATTATCTATGATATTTTCTAGAACTTTCTGAGTGAAAATTGTTTGGAAGTCAATCTTACACCTTTTTTCAGTGTTGTACGTGTATAAATGGCTTGTTTTATTATAAATGTGCTTACATCAATCATTCATTTTTTGTGAGACCGCAACAGCTGAGTGCAAAACATTTTTATATATGATAAGTGTACAAGTACAAAATGAAGCATACTTTGGGCTTACTGTTGGAAAGGCTCTGCCTACATGAAAGCTGAGCTCTTTAGCAAATTGATTAGTTGCAACCACACACCACATTCAGAGATATATATGCTAAAAAAGCAAGAAAGGAAGTATATTTGTATTTTAGCAGCATAAACTCAACACCGTTACCAGTCATTCAGAAAGAGACAACAAGCACAAACACAGCAGTAAACACAGACATCTGACAGGAAACACATCACACACATAAAAACGCACAAGTCGCAAGTGCCCACTGGAGTGCAGGGTAAGTATTTTTCTCTGAGTGCTTTCATCAATACTAACAAAGTGAATTGCGACTATAACATTACGTGCTAAAACCTTAAACTTTTACCCCGTGGCATGCCTATTGCAGTCCCAGGGCACAAGCAGGTGCAGTGAACATGCACAGATAAGCATTCTCTCATCACTGGTAGCACTTTAAGTGAAAGGGAATCCATTCCATGTCCGGAACATCACTGCTGAAAATCATATAAGCGCAGCTTACATAATGATTAAGTTAAACCCATTTGACTAAAGAGCAACCAGTTGTGAGACATCAATATTCCAACAAATCCAAATACCCTATTCCCCTAACCCCCTTGCTGTGGCAACGACTTCGGCATCCCTGGCGGTAGCAACAAGGAAGGGAGGGGGATGGGGTTCAGCCAACACATGCTAGTTTCCTATTAGCTGGCTCTCATGAGGAAAGAACTGGTGTTGCCCATGCAGAATCTACAATACTCAGAATGTCTTACCCTGTCTTTCCCTATGAGACACTTTGCATGAACAGAAGACAAATAATGGGCGCAATATTAGTCAAATTTTGTTTGTGCTCAATATAGCAGAAAAAAAATCTACTGAATTTTACAACACAATGCCAGTACACTGTAAATAATGTTTGGAACAGTTGTAAAAACGTTACAATAAAAGCTTATAGCTAATAGCTTAACTGTACGTTACCCTACCATATACCGCAAACTATTTTCAAATTTATATTTTTGCAAGTAAGAAGTATGAATTACTGAAAAGGACATCCCAGACATCTATGCATGACACATCACACATGGTTATATTTTATTTAACCCTCATGTTGTGTTTTGGTCATTTAGACCCAAGGAGGGATTTTGACCCATTTGAGGATTTTCTTTTTTCATGACGCTAATGTTATCACATTGGACTAAAAATTACTGACTTTGCTCCCACGGGGTATAATGACTTCCAAAAAAACAAAGTTAATATTTTTTTGTTTTCCCATCTTGTTACACTTGTGGTGTTCCCAGTCAAAAAAAGACTAGCCTATGAAAATTGCTTGTAAATCTCTCATTATGCTATATTATCACCAAATCTTGGATTAAATCTTTTCATCAACTTGTTTTCTTTCAATTAGTACAGGTTTTGTATTTGTTTTGGAACTGGTTTATCGTCGGCCTCATTGATCTGAGTTTATGTAACTTTGAGTGAAAAGTTTCACTTTTGAGTGGAAAAAGTATTATTTGTGGATAATTTTGACAATGTTCACTCCAAAACTGAGGTGCATAAGAGGGGTCAAGATTTGGTAATAATAATATAGCATAATGAGAAATTAACAAGCAATTTTTCTGTAGACCAGTCTTTTTTTTAATCAAATTAGGTTAAAAAAATGTTTTTAAATCAGTGCAGCACAAAAGTTAAATTGTTTCTTCTTGTATTTGTTATCAGTATTGTACATCATGTTATATTTTGTTGCATATTCTGTTATTAGGTTAACATTTTTGCATTGTTAGTGTTATGTGTATTATCCTGCTAGTGTTTTGTTTTTGTGTATAACCCAGTGCACTGTCTATAGTCCACTTACGACAAACTCTGAGTCATGATGATTCATCAGGCTTTCTATTGTACCACCTGTATTACTAATTTGGTGGTTTTCAGTACATTTTAAGATAGTTCAAGTAGCTATATTAACATTATATAACTGTTATAAGTTGTAAAACATACAGGCACCATATACCATCCCACAATAACTGAAACATTGTCATGGTGTTTTTATGGTAAATTTCTGGCATCCACAGCTGCCAAGTTTTTTGTTTCCTATAATTGTAATATTTTTGAGCAAATGAACTTGCTCTTTTACTCAAGGTTTTGCAATAGATTCAAATAACGCTCTCGCACACATGTACATACATACACAACTTCTTATATCAGCAATAGAAATGGAATTAGTCCATTCAATCCTGTGATTGTGCACATTCAGACGCAACACAGTTTTCTCAAATCACATTAGCAGAGCACACAGCAAAAAGAAAAGAAAAACTCTAACCACTTTATCCTCCTTGAGTCATGCAGTCCAGGAAGCAGAGAGTGAAAGTCAAGCAAACAGAGGTAGTGGGGGAAAGGAGGAGGGTTGGAGGTGGAAAAGAAAAAGTGTGAAATTAAAATTGAAAATAAACGGTGAGAAATGGAAGGAAAGAGTGTGTGAAAAAGAGATGGGGAGAGGGAAGAGTGGGAGGGAAAAGTGTTAGTGAAGCCACCAAGTTTTCTCTTGTGCGTCAAAACAGACATATGCATAGAGAGTGACAAGGGCAATCAAAGATGCTTTAATAATTTTAATTTTAAATCATGTTTAATACATGTAATGCTGAACTGTGGGTGATCAAAGGTTTGTTTTCTAATCTATACATAACAGCAGGCATGTCCAGCAATGGTCATGTATGGCTCTCTGGTAGAGATGAAATGTGAGAACAGAACTGACACCTCTAGACATGTTCTCCACTCATACCCAAATGAGAGCATCACAAAACGCAGATGAGGGGTCCAAGCAGCCTCACAGGATGCTTGTTCAACACAAGTGAGGCCTCGCTGAATCTGTGCCTGAGCATCATATTTCTTAGACAAATTGTGTTTGATTTAGGAGGTCTGTACATGACTTTGTCTTTGTAATGCCCCCAACAGGGAAACACAAGAACTACAGCTGTGCTCTGTTGCAGCCTTGGCCTTTCAAGGTATTGATTGATCCTGGGTGCTGGCAAGGGGAATTTGACACCAATTGATCTTTACAGTGAGAATTAAAAGAAGTAAAAAACAAATAAAAATCTCAGGAGAAAATCTTAATCTTGACCATTAAGAGGATATTACCTTTTTGATTAGCATAAAAGCAAGTCTGAGTGATCAAGGCAGGGTCAGGAACCCTTGGCAGGATGGTAAGCACATAAAAACTCTGGCATACACTCTTACAGATAATCTACCTCTGTTTATAATGCACACATATACAGTAAAATGTAGTTTAAGAATTATGAATACAGCTATATGGAAATTTCGGGTAATTATTTTCATTTAATGGCTGGTAACTGATATATACTTATGTTAAGTGAATTTGGGCATTTAGGCATCACAGTATGTACACTTAAAATAAAGGTTCTTTATTGCCATTGATGGTTCCATGAAGAACTTTTAAGATACATGGAATCTTTCTATTCCACAACATGTTCTTATTAGTGGAAAAAGTTCTTTAGATTATTAATTAAAATGTTCTTCACCACTACGAAACGATGGTTATTTTAAGAACTGCTTACTGAAAGGTTCTGGGGAAACTAAAAATGGTTCGTCGCATCGCTGCCAAAACAATGTTTTGGAGTTTTTACGTTTAGGAATGTTTAATTTTCCTTGAAACTTGTTCTGAAAAATACTGTTTGAATAAGAAAATAAGTCCTCATAATAACAGAGGAGGTTCAGAGTTATAAATCAAGTTAACATGTCTGGTCTGAAACAGAATTTACTATGCCTTTAAAAACATTAATAAAGATTGTTGTACTTTTCATGAAAATGAACTAATTTTTATGTACAAACGCATGATATATGTGCACACCAAATCACTCTATCATGCTTGTAAAAATTTTAAAGTTTGGCATATTATTTTTCTATATCTTCAAAAGGATAGTTCAACTAAAATCAATACCTCATGTTGTTCCAAACTCATAAGAGTTTTTATAATTGTATAATGATAAATAAAACAAAATATATTTCACAATAAACAATATTTTTATTAAACCAGAGATTTCTGTCCCTCCATTGCAAGTCAGTTCCACCTAAATGTTCACATACTGTCAACAGTATGAGAACTGGAAGCACAGGAATCTCTCAGGTTTCATGAAAAATACTTCATTTGAGTTTAGAAATCTTATGGGTTTGGAACTAAATGGGTTTGAGTAATTAATGACAGAATTTTCATATAAAAATTAGTGGTAGATGATGACCTAGATCTTAAAATAGGCAGATACAATTAAGCATCCGATATCAGCTTAAAATCACCAATACAGACCAGTTATTATTAATATGATACCAATATCCTGTGCATCCCTAATGTAAACACAATTATATGGTTGAGCTGCCATAATATACTTTGTCATATTAACAGTAAATACAGAAAACTGCTTTTAGAGCCCCGCTGTTATTATTCCTTATTGAAAACTTTGAAATGGACTAGATGTGACAGTAGGGGACCTCACCCAGCTGGGCAGGACGGAACTAAGGCAGATTGTTCCTCAGCATGCCCAGTGAGATGAGTCCATTCTCAGGTAAGACACTCTAGAGGAGGGGGGGGGGACGTCTTTAGAGAGACAGCAGGCAAGGATGAGATCCTAAAATAGACCCTCGCAGGTTGTGCCGCTGGAAACGGTCCCACACATTACCCTGCTGGTTCTTAGCAAAGTCAATGAAGATTTCACTCAAAGAAGAGTCTTTATAAAGCTCAGAGGAGCTGTGGGTGGTTTGGATTCGCAGTCCAAATCTGTAGACTTGTGCAGATAGGAGAAACTGAGATTTAACTGTACGTATTCTGGATTTGGACTCTGTAGTCACTCTGATTTGTATGGTTTATACAGATTCAGCAAATTCCCCATCAGGGAATCAACCAAATAACCGGAATGCAGTGTTGGGGGTAACGCATTACAAGTAACGCGAGTTATGTAATCAGATTACTTTTTTCAAGTAATTAGTAAAGTAACGCATTACTTTTTAATTTGCAAGAGAATATCTGAGTTACTTTTCAAATAAGTAAAGCCAGTTACTTTATTTTCCCGTTTATTGATTGACAGCTCTCCTGTCCCAATGTTGAGAGAAATCAGAAGATGTTACTGTAGTTCTAAAATAAATATGAATGTGCATTAATTCATCTCACTAACAAAAAAAAAAAACAGATTCCGTATTCCTCAAAATTAATAAAAGTAATGCAACTCAGAATATGACGCAAACCTGCAATAATATAATGTTTAAACACAAATATGCTTTATGTATTTAATCCCATTCTATTAACCAATGTCTTTGCTTCTGACCTTCAATGATCCAGTTCAACCGTACTAAGAAGCAAAAATTACTCTAGAAAAACATTTGTGTCTTTTATTGCTGAAGTGTGTGAATTTCTTCTTCTGCATTCTACTGTACGGACGTAAATTTATTTTTCCTTCAGCCTGAGGCTTATTCATTCCACTTTTGGTGTGAAAAGGCTTTTATAATTGCCAAAAATATAACTTTTTTATATTAAAAACAAAACAAGCAAGCCCTGCCCAGATTAAAAAGTAACGCAAAAGTAATGTAACTCATTACTTTCCATAAAAAGTGACTAAGTAACGTCATTAGTTACTTTTTTATGGAGTAACGCAATATTGTAATGCATTACTTTTAAAAGTAACTTTCCCCGACACTGCCGGTATGCTAGTTACAAACAGAAAAGAACACTCAAGCAAGCATAATGAAACAAATGAAATTTTAAAATGAAATGGAACTGACAACATGGAGGGTGAGTGGAAAAAAGCAATGAAAGTCTCTCAGCGGGTTCTTACGTTATTTGAGCGCAGCAACACTCTTCCCCCACAGCGGGCGCAGAACTTGGTCTGGCAGTAGGAACACAGATGCCCACAGCCATCTGCAAACTTGGTCTTACGGCAGATGCCACAAGTAGGTGCATCATCTTTATGGACAGCCTGCTGTCGTTTCGTTTCTGCCCCAATCTTCCTCACCTGCTCCTTATAACTCTCAAACTGCTGGTGCAGTGTCCTGACAGAAAATAAAAGAGGGAGAAAGAAAGAGAGAAAGGGGAAGCAGTTTGAATTGTTAGAAAACCTGTTATCTACAACTGAAACTATTAACATTGTTATGAAGTATTGCAGACAATCAACTAAAAATTTTATTTTCCAGATAAACATGAATTTATCCTGACAACGTGTATGAACTATAGGGGTGATGGACAGCATTTAGCACATGTACAACATCATATTATATCCGAAATGTGTCTTATAGTTAGGTGTCTCATCTGAATTGTAACCTAACTCTTTAGGTTACAATTTTTGACTTTGTTTGTCTTCTCCGAATAAAAATAAACTGTTAATGAATTACCAATGAGGTGCTGCTGTCTGCTTTAAAAAGATGGGGCTTCGTTCCAGAAACATTTCTCAAAGGAACATCGCATTAGCATAACAGTTCTCTTATAGCAAGTGGTTAGCAGCTCGGTAGATGACCACGGTAAATACATTAAGCCATTTAAAATAGATTCCCCTGAAAAAAAGACACAGCTCATTGTCAATTGTGAATTCATTGCACGCATTTCTTTGTAAAAGTTGCCTCCAACACTATTGGCTGACAGGTAACCAAAAACGTTCATCCTCACCTTCTACCCAATATCCCCCAGTTTTGTTCAGCCCCATTAAATGTACTTCGGTTACACGGCAGTAAAAATCATTCTTCAAAAAAACAAAACTGCAAAAACAAGTGCAAAGCATCACCTCTGTTTGTGGCGAACAGCCATGATCTGCAGTTTTCTTTCAAAATCCCAAACCTGCATAAAACAGTGACTCCAGAATCCACTGAAACTCTCGAATAAAAGCACACTTCCCACGACTTCTGGTCTCCATGACTGTAAATGCTAGCGTTCTCTCTTGCTTGACCACATTTGCAGTTTCCCGTCTGGAATCAGACAGCAGACTGCAGTCCCAGGTATCTGGATGGAGGTTGTGACTTTGGGGAGTCTTGGCCAGTGATGCTATATTACGCAGTCAGGATGAAGCGTTACGTGGGAAGTCGAAGGCGTGGCGACAAGGATGAATCATTGTCAGAGGAATCAAAGAAAAGAAAAGTGACCTCTTTAAGGTTATGAGTGGATGTGCTTCGAGACACGAGATTATTTTTGTATGGACCCTATTCTCCCCCCTTATGGGCATTGTATACAGGAACACATCTATCTTGAATCCGGGTTGCAAACAGACAATATAAACGAAGCAAAAATGTGTAGGATTTCCAAGAGAAGAATGAAAGGTTTTACAAACATGAGTCATTTTTCAAGGAAAGTAATACAAACCACTTATGGGGGTTAAACTGCATTTGTGTTTAAGTGTTACCCTACGCAGTCTAGAATCTTGAGAACGCAGAGCCGGTGAGCCTCTGAGAAAGAAATAGTAGAGGTGGACCAAAGAGAGTGAGTCTTTGGCGTTCCAGTGCCGCTCAGCTGGGAACCGCTGTCATGGTAGCAAGGACCAGGTTCTCAAGCAATCATGGAAAACCACAAGTAAAAGGGTAAGCCAGCTCTACATTCTTAAAAGGAGCAGTTCACCTAATAATGGAAATTCTGTCATCGTTTACTCACCCTCGTGTCACTGTCATTTCAAACCCTTATAACCTTCTTTCATAAAATATCCATCCATCCATCCATCCATCCATCCTCCTTCCTTCCTGTCATTCCTCCTTCCTTCCTCTTGCATTCCTTCTTCCTTTCCTTCCTTCTTCCACTCAAACTCAACTCAACTCAACTCAACTCAACTCAACTCAACCTTTATTTATATGGTTTATCAAAACTATAAAAATGGACCAAGGTGCTGCACATAAATAGTATATAATCTAAAAATAAAAAACATCAAATATTAATAACATAGCACCAAAACATACAATATGAAACAAATAATTTACAATTATCAGACCTAATCAAACGCCAAAAGCCTGCAAAAAATCTATATCTATCTATCTATCTATAGTGGCGTGGATAGGTTTTTGTCCCCTTCCTTTTTTTTTGCATATTTGTCACACTTAAAAGATTCAGATCATCAAACTAATTTTAATATTAGACAAAGATAATGCAAGTAAATACAAAAAAATAATATTAAATGATGATTTCATTTATTAAGGAAAAAAAAAAACTGTCCAAACCTGCCTGGCACTACGTAAAAAAATGAATTGCCCCCTCCTGTTAAATCATGGAAGAACTGTGATTAACCACATTATTTTAGAAAGATGAGTTAAATTTCACTAGCCACACTCAGACCTGATTACTGCCAGACTAGTTGAATCAAGAAATCACTTAAATAGAATCTGTCTGATGAAGTGAAGCATGCTTAAAGAGCAACACATCATGCCGTGATCTAAAGAAATTCAAGAACAGATGAGAAACCAAATAGAGGCTTATTAAACATTTCTGAGAATTGGGACTCAGCGAACCTCGGTAAAGGAGCCATTATCCACAAATGGGAAAAATTGGAACAGTGGTGAACCTTTCCAGAGCGGCACGACTACCAAATTACTTCAAGCGCGGCAATGACGGACTCATCCAGGAGGTGATAAAGAAACCCAGAACAAACAGCTAAGGACACTGCCGGTTACTTGCCTCAATTAAGGTCAGTATATGGATTAAACGAATAGAAAGAGAATAGGCAAAAAAGGCATTTCCCCATGGGAAGAGGTCCCGAGGCAAGCGCCATGATGAACAAAAATCGAACACAATTGCCAAAAAATATCTTGCTTTCACAAGACTTTTTGGGAAATAGCTGTGGGACTGATGCGACAAAAGTTAACCATTTTGGAAGGTGTGCGTACCGTTACCAGCTGACGTCAAAACCAACACCAGCATTTCATAAAAGAAACATCTACCAACAGTAACCCTGGTGGTGGACCGGTGGTAGTGTGATGGTCTGGGGCGCTTTGCAGCTTCAGGACCTGGACAACTTGCCATAATTGACGAAACCATGCATTCTGCACTCTATCAGAAAATCCTGAAAGAGAATGTCCGGCCGTCAGTTTGTGACCTCAAGATCAAGCGCACTTGGGTTATGCAGCAGGAAAATGATCCCAAACACACCAGCAAGTCAACCTCTTAATGGCTCAAGAAAAACTAAATTAAGATTTTGGAGTGGCCAAGTCAAAGTCTGGACTTAAATCCGATTGAAATGCTGTGGCATGACCTTAAAAATGCAGTTCATCCTCGAAAACCCTCCAATGTGTCTGAATTAAAACAATTCTGCAAAGAAAAATGGGCCAAAATTCCTCCACAGCGATGAGAAAGACTCATTGCCAGTTATCGCAAAAACACTTGATTGCAGTTGTTGCTGCAAAAGGTGGCACAACCAGTTATTAGGTTAGGGGCGGCAATTAATTTTTTTGTTTGTTGAATTCTTTTTTAAGAATAATAAATACGCAAACTGGAAAAAAACAGGAAGGGGGCAAACAAACAAAACACCTTTTCATGGCAAATGTAGATTAGAGGATAGGTAGATAGATAGATGATAGATGATAGATAGATAGAATTATATATTATATATATAAAGATATTTAGATGCTGATAACTGAAAACTTACTTCTCATAGTCACCCTTTGTGTTCCAGGAAAGAAAGAATGTCACAAGTTTTAAATAACATGAGGGTGAGTAACTAATGATGAGACTTTTTTTTTTTTTTTTTTTTTGGAACGCTCAAAGTGCAAATAAAGACTGGAACTAGCGCCTATAGAAATAGAAACCATAAACTCCTACTATAATGTATTCAAACTAATTTTCAGGTTTAAATTAGATTCTGAATTGTTCTGTGTTTCAAAGTTAAAAATGTTGCTGATATGGCTAAATCTAGATCCAGTGATTCAACCATATAGAGTACATGGCTGGTATTGGACCAAAATAGAAACACCAATACAAGTAGACTAATCGATTTCTGTTAGAACAGACTGAGGTTAGCTCTGAGGGTTGAACTGTGGTCTTTCTACACCTTGCAAAAGGCCTAAACAAGTACTTAAACTAGCGGCCACTTCAAAAGGCGGTGTTCATCCAAATACAAATGAAAAACTCTACCCTCATTTATCACCCTAAGTGTCCAAAAACCCGGCTGAGTTTCTTCTTCTGTGAAACAACAAAAATAGGCTAGATATTCGGAAGAATGTGGTTAACCAAACAATTGCTGGTCCATTTTTCATATTATGGGGAAAAATGCTATAGAAGTTAATGGGTAAATTATGTAAGTGGTGACAGAATTTTCATTTTTGGGTGAACTGTGCCTTTAACTCTAAGGCAGCCTCTGATGATATAACTGTGAGGTATACATATAACTTTGTAACTTGTAACTTAGCTGTGCAAAATCCTTGGAGCAGACCAAAAAAGATGATGTATTTGGGACTCCAAAAGACAAGAACACTCTTTTAAGACATCAGGAGAACTTTGAGCTTTCCTTCAACTTTGTTGTGTGACATAACATTCCATGTGGGATCAGAGAACACCAGGATGACCTCATTCTGCCAAGAAAGTAAGACGCAACACAGGGACACCCAAAATCTAGTAAACTTTTGTTTGTGTGTATGATGAAATCAGATTTAACAACTTGAACTGAAAACATTAATAATTATAAAACTTTTAGATCCAGTGCTCAAATTTGATTCGCTAGGATACAGAGTTCTAGGATACAGTCCAACAGCACTGGAACTTTTCAGTGTTTGTATCAATCCACTTCTGTTTTACATGTTCCAGATAGACTCTTGCATTATTGCATTATTAATGCATTAGTGGGGATTTTTCACTAAACATATTTGCAGGTTATATTGCTACGACAGTAAGTTGTGACAAACTGAAAGTCTATATGACTAAGTCATTGAATCATTATGCATTCAAACACACTCATTCATTCAGGAAAAAACTGTCCCGTGCAGACCTCTACATTGAGGAATGGTACTACACTCTTAAAAATTAAAGGCTCCAAAAGGGTGTTTTTTGCAGTGATGCCATAGAAGAACTATTTTTGGTTCCCCGAAGAACCTTACAGTGAACAGTTCTTAAACGAACCATTTTGAAGAACATTTAAAAAAAATCTAAAGAACTTTTTTCCACTATAAAGAGCCTTTTGTGCATTTGAAAGGTTCCATGGATGTTCAAGATTCTTCATGGAACCATCAATGCCAATAAAGAACCTTCATTTTTAAGAGTGTACTGTATGAACTGTGTGGATTGACTTGGCTTGGAACTATGTTTTCTAGTGAATCAAAAATAGACACACTACAGTAACTGGAATTTTATTTCTATATAACTTACACAATATTAAGTTATTCTTGAACCGTTGTATATAAGCAATATCACACTCAATATAGTGTGAAGCTATCCCTTGTAATATTATTTAATTAAAAGGAATAAGGCTAAGAGTAATTTGTATAACTGTGAAAAGAAAAATCCCTTCTAGTTTTTGTGTATTCTCTGTACAGCTCCTCAATGCTCTAGTTTTTATGATCCATGCATGGCCTTAAAATGCCCCACAGAAACAAGATTTCTCACTTTCCCTCGCTCTCTCTCCTTTTTCTCAGACATGGCCTGGCTACTAATTATCACCCGTTGATTACATCAGAAGAGTAGGTGTGAGCAAGACAGCAAGGATGGATGGACAGATGGAAGAATAGATAGGGAGAGGAAGAGAGACAAGAAGGGCAACACGGAAAAGGGTGGAGAGCAGAGAAAAGGGACTATTTCCATCTCACTTGCTGATTCCCGGCTGCCGCCTTGACTGGGTGTTTCTCTCTCTTTTTTTTCTTGTTCAATTTTTCACAAATTAATTGAAAGTGTCTAGTTGAATCAGCACTCTGGACACACCAGAAAAATAACCACACAAACGCGACTCATCCCCCATGCAGAGGACATTTAGGCTTTCAGTGAATTTATAAATTACTATAAACTTGGAAAATACAATTTGTAGAGTGATTAGTATAATTGTAAAAAAAAAAACTAATTTAAAAATACAATCTTAAAATGTATATATATTGTAAGATTCATTATAACGGCCTATAAGTGAAGTTCATTCATAAAAGTAAAATCTATATTTTCACCCACCATTGCATCCATTTGAAACTAGATACAGAGCAGCGGAAAGAAAGAGGAGTATCGATCACTGAATCAGCTCTAAGGTTAAAATCTATTCTTATCCATCATAGGGGAGGCAAAAGAGAGAAAGCAATGTAGAAACACAGTGATGATAAAGGAGAGGCTGAAGTCACTATGGTTAGTGGTTACAGTTTTAAGTAAATACAAATGTATGGAAATTGGCTCAAGTAAAATTTATGTAGCTCATGAGAAAAATACAGTAACGGGTATATATAAGTGCTAGCAATTGATTAAAAAATAACCAATTAATCACACATTTTGTTCTGAAATTAATCGCGATTAATCATGATTAATCCCACCTAACATTAAAGTGTTTACATATACTGTTATATTGCAATAATTTCACATTCAATCTTCAAATTTATGTACAAACCCCCATATTTCTAATATTTGTTTAATGGCATCTTTGTTTATAACTGAAGGTGAGTACTGATAACCAATGCTACTGATGTCTCTAGGAAATTGTTGTTTTTTCCTAATATTTAACCATTGTCTAGCCATTCAACATTACAGTATAATTAAGAGCTATCTACCATTTTAACATTTATAAGACTTCAAAAAATTACTTCTAATTTAAGTGAACTTAAAACAATCTTCACATAAACCCATTATAATAAATGTCTACCTGTGCCCTTCAGCAGTTGAAAAATATGTAGAAATAGATGGTAGAATAAATTGAAGTTATCAAACACTAGGAAATTCTAAATTAAATATAGATGAATCCTTAAAACTATAAAAGTTATTGATTTCCTCTTTTTTCTTTTGTTCTTTGATTAGCAGACATCACAGCAGCTGGGATATTAGGTTATTTGGCTGCTATTACTTTAACATGTCACGGATCTGACACGTATCTTTCTCGCAACTCTGTACCTTTTATGACTTACTTCAGGTCTTAAAGTTTGATGTGGTTGTAAAGACGTTCCACGTCTAAATAAACAATTCTTGTCAAGAAAAAAAGAGACAGAAGCAGCAGCTGTGAGTGGCCAGTGGGGTGACCAACCCTAGCCCCTCCGCCCCTGCGTTAAATATTTTTAACACATTAAACTGAAATTAATCGCCTGCGGTAAAGTGCTAATTTTGACATTTTTATATATATTGTGGTCATAAGTTTACATAAACCTTGCAGAATCTACAAAATGTTAATAATTGTATCAAAAAGACAAATCATGTTTTTTATTTAGTACTGCACAATTTCACATATTAGTTATTCATAGCTATTCACATTTACATATGGACCATAAGACAAAATATCAGCTGAATAATAATTACTAAAATAAACCAGTTCAGTAGTTTACATATAATTGATTCTTAAACCTTTGAGTCCCTTGTTTGTCCTGAGACCCTGAACCCTTTCCAACAATGAATGATGAATTTGAGATCCATCTTTTCACACGGTGGACTCACAAAAGCGGCAAACATTCACTATTTCTCAGAAGGCAACACAATTCATTTAGAGTCAGGAGTTTTAAGCTTGTTCAGGGCACTAAACAAAAACAACATGCAATTTTTTTTATTTATTATTATAAAACATTTAGCAAATTCTGCAGGGTGTACTGTATGTAAATGTATGACCACAAATGTATAAAAAGCCATTAAGCCACATTTAGAGCCATATCTAGAGATCAGAAAATCATTGGGAGTCTTTTTGACTTGGGCCTGCATGCAACTACCCAGAACACCCTAAAATCTTCACAGCAATGTACTAAAAACAACTGAGAATACTGTAAGTAATGCCCTAGAAATTATGCAAATACAGCTCGCGTTTGGTCAGTTTGGTCTGCCGGATTTCATCTGAGGGAACACTCAGAAACCTGATCACAAAGAAAGACATTGATTTTTTAGAGACAATAATATAATAGTAAACAACCACTTTTAACACCCTAGCAACCCCATAGCAATGAACAAATGCAGTAAGCTTTTGCGCAGGCTATTCTCTTTAGAAAATTTGTTGCAAAATAGGAAAATCCTTTAACTACCTCTGAAACTGTCTAAATTGACAGTAATCCATATGATAAAAATCCACTGTATCCTTTGTTGTCTTATGTTATTAATAATTATGCCTATGATGTATGCTTCCTTTAGGAAAGGTGTGAAATTAACATAAGTAATTAAAGTCACAACAAACATACATGTACCGGGAATAAAAATGCCCAGCATCTTCTACTTTGCTGTACTTTGTTGATAGTGAAGCTGTTGCTGTAGGGAAGTTTTATGTATTTATAGACTAAGTGCCTTTAGTGCTTTTTGTAATGGACCCTATGCCTACTCTCTTATACTCTCTCACTAACTCTCCCTTCATTTTTCGATACTCACTGACAAGACTTCTGGTTTTCTTTTCCATTTTTTCATACAAGTTATTTGAAAACTATTCAAATAGTATGTGTACTGTGCAAAAATATTAGGCTACTAGTATTTTCACCAACAAAAAATGGTTTTAAGTCAGTTATATTTTTTATCGTTATCTTTTGCTGTAGTGTGTCAGTAGGAAATATCAGTTTACATTTCTAAACATTCAATTTGCCATTAATTGTAATAATCCAGTGAGATTTTTGTTTGCACAAGGAGTCTGTCTGGAATGACATGAAGAAACAGAACAAACTGAGACAGACTAAATCCAGAAGAACTGTAGCAGCATCTCCAAGATGCTTCAAGAGCACTTGCTACTGTGTGTGTGTATATATATAATATATATATACTATATATATATATATATATACACACAAACACACACACACAAACACAGTAGCAAGATGCCCTTGAAGCATACATATATATATACACAGAGTTCTGGCATGAACTCTAGATGGCGCAGTCCGATAGGTCTAACTCAATCTGACCTAATGACATCACATGGCTCAGCTGATTGGTTCTCTCCAGTATCGGTAGCCAATGAGCTTTGCTGCTCCAACATTAGACATACGCTAGGCTTCAGAAATCCTCCACCTTACCCAGCTCCACCTGTATAGATCTGCTAAAAGGTGATTCATGTATGCTATATGGGAGTTATTTCATGTATGTTATATTTGCAGCAGCAATATTTCTTACATGCTCACAGCAGCATTTTGTAGATTATTGGCAGTAGCAAGTCTCTGTACTTTCTCTGCCGCAGCAGCAGCAGCAGCATAGCAGATCTATTTCACCAAGACCAAATACATTAACATTGTCATGTACATTGCCCATGCCAATTCCATGTCCGAGAGTTGGTCTATGACAAACGAAAATAATATATATATATATATATATATATATATATATATATATGTGTGTGTAACCCTAAATATGCCAATATAGCATTGATTCATGCTGCATGATGTGATGCAACCGAGAGCCCCAGTGATTGGATTGAACTGCAAAAAATGCCTTTTCTTTTTGTTTGTTTTCAGCCAAAATGTCTATAAAAATCTTAAATAAAGAAGGATTTTCTAGACAAGTAAAATTATTGTCTTGTTTTCAGAAAAAAAACATGTTAAAATTAAGTGAGTTTTTGCTTGAAACAAGCTAAATAATCTGCCAACGGGGTAAGCAAAATAATCTTGTTATCTGTTATTTTCTGTTAAAATTATTTTGCTTACCCCACTGGCAGATTATTTTGCTTGTTCTAAGCAAATTTTGACTTGGTTTTTCTGAAAACAAGAAAATAAATTTTTCCGGGTATAGAAAAATATCTTGATTTAAGAATATTAGATATTTTACTGAAAAACAAGACAAAAATACAGAGTAAGAAAATACTTTTTGCAGTGTGGTCACACTGCACTTTGGTGAACTGAGGATTTCTAGGACCAGTCGGTCTCACACTAACACACAGACACACACACCAACATAAGAATTCCCGGGCAACCCATGCAGAATGCTTGTTTATTAAATTTTCATGTTGTTGAGTGCTAAAAAGGCAACTTTTCTATCACTTTTTCACACACACTCTTTCCACATCATGTAAGAGGATGCCCTGTTTTTATAATCCCAGTATTAACAAGAATCTCATGATAACCTATGCTAATACCTTCAAGACCATGAACTACAGCCAATAACATTACTGAATTACTTGGTAACTAGGTGTCTCAAAGATGGTCAAATGTTCTTAAGATTTTTGTGAAAACATGAAATGGCTGCTGCTTGGTTGTAATTATTAACCCATCAATATAGCGCTTAGTCAGAATAGTTTAGTGTTAGATGAACAGATGAGCCTATTCACATCTCAAAGTAAATAGGTTCATAATGCTCTGAGCCAACTCACACAATTAAATCTAAGAATTCACGAGGGAAGGGAAAAAATAAACAGGTTTAAAATAGGCAGGGAACATCAACAGAAGCACATGACAAGCTCAATTTTTAAATATTTCAGCAAGGACTTCCAAGTGAGCTATTTTCAGCTTCAATTCATAATTTAATGCTCACGTTTTTTCCTCCCAGAAACCTTGAAACCTTCCTCATACTAAGAAAAAAGGAAAGAAACCAGAAAAGATGATCCAATGTGTGTCTTTTCAACAAACCGATCTTAGTAAGACACATTATCTTTTTATAAGGACTTTCTTCTGCAGCCAAGCTACTGTTCTGAGGGAGTCTGGTAAGAAGCTGTCCTTAACAACTGAACCAGTTTCATAAGTCTAGAAGGAAAAATGGCTGCCATTCTTACACTCTCAGCTTTATTACAGTGGAAAGAAACAATGAGGACTAGCACATTTTGCTACAATTATGCAAATTAAACATACAGTTTATGTGGAATCTAAAAAAATCATTGGCTTGGAATATGCTTGTCAGACTGCTCAAGATTAAAATGTGCTCTTCTCTCTACCACCGATTCAATTGTCTATTTTGTGTACATTAGGCCATGCCATATTAATTTCATATTTGTACATCTCCATCTTCATCTTTTATACAAAGCCCTGTTTTTCTGCTTTACCTGTTGCCTTTGTTGTAGTGGGTTGATCTGGCCTACCTATGACCTCTGTTGTGGTCTGTGTGGCTGCAATTATTCTTCATTGTATCTCGGCTCTGAGGGCCTATCTGATCCTAACCTTTGAATAATCCTAAAGCCTCTTTTTTGGGGGGGTTCTCTGAATGGAGCACATGTGGTATTTATTCCCTTCATTTCGGTTTTGCAGAGCCCACAAACTCACAGCCAACATTACTGCAAGCTATAGATGCAGGGTTTAGAAGCAAGACACTGTTCTGGACGAGGTGTTCAGAGGAGAACAGCTCTCCAGAGCTACAGGTCTTTAAAGGGGACATTTTACAATAAGTCCTGCTATGTCTACATGATTTTGTTTTTTCTGAATAAATACACAATTTAGGCTCATTGGAAAAACATGCTTGTGGTGACATTTCTGCAAAATAATATTACATTGCTTCTTGCACGTTTTGCGACATTTTCAAAGTGAAATGCTCATAAGGGCACTAAAATTGCGTCAATTTCTCACAAACAGTGAGAGCGTGAACAACTTGGTGTTTATGGTAGTGCTTATGGTACATAATTGTGGCAGTTTGGAAATGAAATGTCTGGTGAGTGGTGCTAAAAGGTTAATGCTCTTTTGCATTTGAAAATAGCATACCACCTACACTAAACCTAACCGCTACAGTTAACAAAAGCAACTGTAAGATAATAACTAATTTGCTGAAGAAACTGCTATTTTAGCTTGTCTCTACAAGTCTACAAGTTGAGCCCTTTTATCGTGACTTATGTGTCACGGGACTCCTGAACACTCCATATTGCAAATGCAGCACTTTACCAGGTGAGCTACTGAGCAAGTTTAGTACACCAGAAAAGCCTAAACAAAATGGAGCTTGTTATGTGATGCAAATGTCAAAATGTATTATGCTTATAAATTATGCAGTATTTTTTTCAGTCATAATTGTATTGTGTAAGGAACCATGCAAAAATAAGTCTTTAATATTAATCAATAATCTGCCCCGCAATCATCATTTCTTTGAAAAAGAATAAAAGTTGTTTGTGTTTTACTCTGACACTAGTGTTCATTTCAGCTGGAAACTGCAGTCAATTATATTTATGGAAGCATAGCTTTTTTGAAGTTTTGCCAAAAACGTTGGTAGATGCACATTTTCCAATATGCCTAAATTTAAGAAATTTCCAGTTTCAGTGGGTTCATTTTTTTTTTTTAAAGGAGGACTAGTTTCCAAAAGAACAAATCTCGAAAGGATATGAAGAGGAAAGTAGAGGTGTTCTGTAGAGGTCTGAGTTGGAACAGCTTTTAAGTGAAATGGATTGTCTGAAAATATATTAATTTTAGTTGTGATTGTGATTAAGCTTCAGGCGCTTTATCTTAACTCTGCGATTCATATACAAATGTGTGTGATCAGTAAGCATGTGATGGCACATGCATACGGGAACTGAAAAGGTGTGCATTTTCACACATATACTCTCAATGATTGAGCTCTGACCTGTTGGCAAGGTGCCGAAACAGAATCAGCAGCTGATTACAGCATTTTATCTGTCCAGCTGGCCTGTTCTCAGATAAGATTGAGGATACCCTAGCTACGATCAAAAAATATACCATATTAAATCTCAGACAGCATTTCATCAAATCTGCGCTGACTACAAAAAGCCAAAAAGAAATACAAATCAATAAAATAAAAACACAGAAGTTAAATATCTGCTAAATCAGTATATAAACTATCAACTTACAATGAAAATAAACACAAAGTCACGGAGCGGTCCCTCAGGAGTTAGTAGTCAATTTTCTACCTAAATATCAAGGGCATAATGGAGGATTTAACTGGTTAAATTAAGGCTTAATGAGAAAAGTGTGTGCTCTGTGGTCATCTACAAGTGGCATGTTTAACAAATTGAATACTGACGGATTAGGTGCTACATTGATTGAAAAACATTGAAAAGAAGAAGTATGTGGCTCTTCAGGCCCTTATGGGATAGTAAAGTGTCAATCGAATACACACATCAAAATCTGGGTGCTTTTCACCTACTGTTTTATGAATACTAGTACTCTTTTGGCATACTATATAGCCGTGGTTTCCCAACTGGTCATGGAGGCACCCGAACACTGCACATTTGGCATGTCTCCTTTTTTTCACACACCAGTTTCAGGTTTGGAGTCTCTACTAATAGCTGATGACCTGAATCAGGTGTGTTTGATTAAGGAGACACGCAAAACATGCAGTGTTGGGGTGCCTCAAGGACCAGGGTTGGGAAGCACTGCTATATAGTATAGAACTAGGTATATTTGGATGCAGTGTGACTACTAAGATTTAAATATGTAATACAATATGGCCCTGAGGGTGATTTTTCACCTATATGAACTACTATAATTTTGAATTTACTTTGGTTTATAATAGTCCTAACTATTTAGGCCTAAAACAGGGAAATTGTTTCAGAACACACTTTAGTGTACATACTGTCATTTTTGCAAACTTCTAATCATATTTAATATATTTTAATCAGATTTTCACTATGATTGAAAAGGATAGTTCCCCTAAAAATGAAAATTGTGTCATCCTTGAGTTACAAACCTGTATGAGTTTCTTTCTTCTGCTGAACACAAGAAAAGATATTTTGTGGAATTGGGTGAGAGTTACTGGTAGCCAGTGCCATCCATAGTAATTTTCCTCATTCTATAGAAGTTAGTGATTGGTTACCAACATTCATCAAAATATCTTCTTTTGGGTTTAGCAGAAGAAACTCATATAGTTTGGAACAACTTGAGGGTGGGTAAATGATGACAGAATTGTCATTTCTGGGTGAACTGTACCTTTAATGGTGAAGAGAACACCACATTTCAAAGAGCACATGCAGGATTCATTAAGATTACAGTAAATCTGTATCCATATTTTTCACATCTGTGTGCCTTTACTACACTGTGAACTTTAGAGTGGGTGACATATGGACAAACATATATTGAGACAAACGTTCATTTTGAACTATGCTGCTCCTCTCAGCACGTTCACTATTGAAATACCCCACTGCCACACATTTCTGGATGTGGCTGGTGAGTCGTGATGCAGTGGCGCCTATGACTCAATCATCTCATGGTCAAAGCTATAGATTACTATTTCCGTTGCAGATTAGTCGTCATAGGGGGGGAAAATTACATAACCTCGCCTCAATTTTCTATCACGTCATTTCCGTCTGAAGAGTAACTGTGAGGGAATACGCGAAACGCAAGAGCCATCACTAGCGCTCGACGGCAGGTCCTTCTTCAAATCATTCATGCCGACGAGAGGGAGAGGGTGCTTGTCACATTAGAAGAAATTGTATTTTAGATCTACAGTCGCAACTTTTAGTGATCCATGTATAAAGATACACATTTTTAGTTTGTAGTCGTCCTCACATGCATCGGCTGAGCCACGCGAAATAATCGCGAGCCAATCACGAACCACACCCCGGGTGTAAAGCGGCGAGAGACTGTATTTCTTTTCCAGATTGTGAATATCTTATATTGTCCACAGACATAAAACAGACGTTTTCGCTTCCCTGTTGTTCAAACTATACGTGTTTTTTCTTCACACACCAGCGCGCAAGCCTAATACAATAGCCCTTCGCCAAGTTAACATTCGCTCTGTGTTTCACCATATAAAAGTGTTTAGGCGCTTGCTTAAGGGTGAAGAGCACCTTGTGTTGCCCCCGGAGGTGCATCGGGTGGAGTGGGGTGACACGCAGTTGCGAAGTATGATTCATCCTCGCGCTCTGTCACGCCCCATCTCCCCGTCTGCTTTCCATGGTGCACCTGTAACTCGCCTGACCTCAAATCTATCTCATTTCTACTTACACACTGCTGTTAAAACTAAGCTATGCAAAGCTCATCTGTTACATAGACTCCTGCTTTCTATGCAGTAGAGGCCACTGCAACTAGACGTTTTTATCCAGCAAAGGACACTTGAAGACTCACGCGTTCGTAAACTGCAAAATCACTACGATTTTAGGGAGTTATTAATCACACGTTACGGGTAGTGAAAGGTCCTGAAGCTGTGACTCAAAGGAAAGGAAAGTGTCGAAAACGTCTGTGGATGCACAAAGGAAATCGTCCAGCCCTTACTTTAGCATGGCTTGTTCTTTATCCTCTTCCTCCCTTTGCCGAACCATCACTGCCATGATGGTTTTCCTTTCCTCCTCCGTGAGGTGACTCAAGTCCGGCATATCAGGCATGGGAGCCGGCACGGTGGGTGGGCGAGGGCCGCTTTGGGGCCCTACCGAGGCGGACATCTTTTGCCCCGCTCCCAGGCGTATCTATTGGCAGTATCCCGAGCGCAGGAGCCACACCTCACGACATGGTCCACGGATAGAGCAGCGTCTTTTGAATAGTGAAATCTCGCAGTTCAGGCACCCACAAACTGTGATTTTGGTTCTCTTCGGATTTTTGTTTTTTCAAACCACCCTCCTCTTTTATCGCTACCCAAACCCCGCCTCTCCCCTCCACCTCCAGTTACGGGAAGCCCATCATCTCTACGCCCGGAGACGACGCAAACAGGGGGACCCCGGCATTAGCTAGCAGATCTGTGATTTCCCCCTTCACTGAACCGGGGGCTCGGTATTGGGCGACGGCAAAGGCGGAGTCCGTCTCTCGCCCACTGATCTCTCTCTCTTTTTCGTCGCTCTCAGATTAAAAAAGAAGAGTCAATGGAAATGCAAATCCGCGAGCGCGTATACCACTCTCACCCACCGACCGCACGCTTACTCATATGTGAAATTAGCAAAAAAGCATCTATATGAGAGTCATACCCCACTTTCCTTTTTCATATCAGTGTGTGTGCTCGACCGCGCACACCTTGTTCGCGTCTCTGTATTATCTGGTAATAGTTCAGTGCGCGCTCTCGTCAGGCTATTTTTAGAATCGCTCCCACGCATCTCTTAAATACAATAAATTCGTCTGTTTTGTCTGCCTGAGGGATGTCTGTAATGAAATTATCCGCGAAAGTGCACGCGAATGTGTGCATGACATAAATCATCTCTAGACATCTTTAAAAATATAGTAGGCTACTGGAGCCCAGATGGTCTGCATTACTGTAAAATTGAATGCATAGTCGAGTTGAACCCAGGTTTTGAGAATAAAAAGAAAATCCAACAGTAATACAGTTTATACGATTAGTTATTTCGTAAAGTGGAGATGATTTACATGTAACTAGTGCAAACTGTAGTTGTTTTCAGAACCCTGGACAGCGACACGAGACGCAGAACACAGTCACTCATTTCACTACACTGTAAAAAAGTGTTAGCGTGCAATTAAGTTGTTGTTTTTTGAATCATGACTGTTTACTTTTATCTTTTGACTTCTTTTTGCATCACTGAATTTTTATTTTACTGTTTATTAATGTGAAGCTGCTTTGAAACAATCTGTATTGTAGCTACAAATTGCTATATAAGATGACGTGACTTTTTTTCCATGGACAGTGAAAGGAGAAATCTTTGTAGAATCTTTATATAACCCTTTATCATACATAGAAGACAGTTCATAGTTACCACATCTGTCAAGCTCCAAAAGACTGCCAAAAATCTGGACTGTTCTTCAAATCCCTACTCAGCATGTCAGTGCCTTGGGCCAAGTTTGACATCACTGATGACCAGTGTTGGGGAAAGTTACTTTTAAAAAGTAATGCACTACAATATTGTGTTAATCCATAAAAAGTAACTAATTGTGTTACTTAGCTACTTTTTATGGAAAGTAACGTGTTACATTACTTTTGCATTACTTTTCTCATCTGGGCTGGGCTTGCTTGTTTGTTTTTAAAATAAAAAAGTATATTTCTAGCAAATATAAAAGCCTTGCACAGCAAAAGTGAAATGAATAATCCTCAGGCTGAAGGGAAAGTAAATTTAGTAGAATGCAGAAGAAGAACTTTCAACACACTTCAGAAATAAAAAAAGAAACACAAATGTTTGTCTAGAGTAATTATTGCTTATTAGTACGCTTGAACCGGATCATCGAAGGTCAGAAGCAAAGACATTGATAGAATGGGATTAAATACATAAAGGATATTTGTGTTGTTAAAAATTTAATTATTGCAGGTTTGCGTCATAATCTGAGTTTGCATTTCACTGATTTAATTCATTTTGATGAATACTAAATCTGTGTTGTTTGTTTTTTGTGTGTGAGATTAATTAATGCATATTCATATTTATTTTTATTTTAGAACTACAGTAACATCTTCTGATTTCTCCCAATATGGGGACAGGAGACTTGTTAGTCAATAAATGGGAAAACAAAGTAAGTGGCGTTACTATTTGAAAAAGTAACTCAGATCTTCTCTTGTAAATTAAAAAGTAATGCACTACTTTACTAGTTACTAGAAAAAAGTAATCCGATTACGTAACTCAAGTTACTTGTAATACGTTACCCCCAACACTGTGTATGACACAACGTCATTGATTTCACAGGTGCGGGTAACTGCACATGATGCAGCAGTTTTAATATGTAGAATGATATTTGAGAACTGTCATGAAAGAAAAAAGTTTTCCATGAATAACGACTTATATTTCAGCCTCAGTAGAGAGCTATCATATGGACTTTAAAAATAGTGCACACATACTATGGACATTTCAGGGTGGGAAATTAACTCGCACCACCTGCAAAGTTCAGGTAGGTTTTTTTTTATTATCTAGTATTAGTTATTTAATTGTTATTACAATGGCAGATTATTTTTCTCAAATTGACCTTTTTGTTATTTGAATATGTTCCATGAGGTAAATTTGTAATGCTTATGCCTGCACACAAAAAGTCAGTAAGCAGCCACTGTTATGATTGGCCAATGTCAGTATTGCGCTTAAGTAAATGTTTTTGAAAACAGCCAAATTTATGAAACTGTTTACTCACGATTGGTTTGCGATGCAGCTGCTGTCAGATTCAGTACCATAGATGGTATAGATGGTTGCTTCACCTTTTAACAAAAGTTTCTTTGCATACACTTCATTACACTGTGCTTCATTTACAAAACAATATGCAGCCAAATGCTCTGAACAAACATCTAATCCTCTAACACAATGCGGAATTTACCTGGGTTTTTACCCGGGAAAGTTTAGGTTTAGTTTGAGCAGACTCTGAGTTTTCGGGTTCAAGAATGTGAGTTGGTTTTGAGCGGGCTTCGTCACCATAGTAAGTTATGCTACATGGCAAACTGTTGCCGTGGGTTGTTCACTTTTCATAGGTTGTTTTTCATGTCCGCGGGTTGATGAAGCGACCTCAGCCTGGAAGGCGGATTACAAGGGAACCAACATGTATTTACCCCCTGAATGCGATTTTTACTGGGGAACCCTCCTCGAAACGCGATTGGGCTAGTTTTGGGTAGCAATTGGGCGTGTTTTGTTGTGAAAATCTGGCAACCCTGGTTGTGAACCCACTCCTGCTCTATCCGGGTTGGATTTGTTTGGTACTCTGGATTTGTTTGGTAACCCAGCCAGCTTCATGCAACAGGTCACTCGAAACAGTCAAAATTATTTTTGTTTTTTTTATTGAATCACTCAACATTTTACACCCCAGAGGATGAAGACAAGAAAAAAAGATTACAATGAAGAAAATTCGACGAAGAAATGGAAATGTTTACATAATACACTTAACAGCTTTCTGATTTCAAAATTAGAAACAAATGCAAATAAAATAAATTATGCAAATATATTCGCCCATGTGACGTCACATATCCCACAATATCCAAGCGAGACATTTTCTGAACTTAGTTAAATGCTTTATATAGCCTTTAACGGGGAGGACATTTTAAGCTGTGAAACCTACAGGATGTTGAAAAATGCAGATGTTTCAGAAACTCTTTGGCATTCGATTCGATTACGTTCTTGAGGATTGCAACCAGCGCAGTAAACACACATGCTAGTGCTTCAAATACTCAAATATGAAAAATTCACACACTCATGGCTGGAGGGTGTGGTGAGGGCAAAGCATACCCTGATGACTGTTATGGTGTATAACAAAGAGTGCAAGGCTGACAACAATTTGCTACACATAGCTACTTTACATTTGCTAACTATAGTAGGTGTATGTTAGTATATGGAACACAATCGTATTGTGTCTACTTCGTTATAAGATGTCAATTCGTTTAAAATACAAGAGCTAGCTCCGTGGGAAAAGGATGGTTATTGTTTTTTTTCTTAAATTTTTTTTTTTTGGGTCTTCACAAGTGTCACTCTCGTCTTTACTGCTCAATGAAATGTGATCGAGTAAAAAATAAACATTACATACAGAAAGCAGGTTATATACACTCAAGGTTGCACGTAAATGACACAGAACTAACGCCGCGTAGCACCAGCAGACGATTTAAAAAAAGTACTTGCGCCCTCTGCTGATGGGACACGGCATTAACAGAAAAATATACCCCGAGGTAGTTGTATATTGTACTCCATTTAATATTATATCTATATATTTTGTCTTTCATGTTTTAAATTTACAAAACCTGTAGCTGTGGTGGCCAGGAGATTACCGTGGCAAAAATACAATGACAATGTTATAATTATGAGATGATATTTTGTATCATTTGCGTTTCTAACACAATATGAGAAAAATTGTAGCGCTCCAAATAGGAAAAAATACATAATTTTACTGCACGTGCGTAGCGCCAAAGGAATAATTGAAAACGAACAAGGGAGCGAACAAGCACACTGAATTTAATTCAGGCTGAAAAGTCCAGCAAAACATTTTTTATTTAATTATTTTTTTTCCCTCCATTGTTTATTTATTTCACATGTTGGAGCAGTATAGTCGTAATATTCTATGGTGGTGAGGGTGTGTAAACCTTTTTGAATCCATTACCCAGATTGGCATGCGAGTCATTGAAGCAGCACTGGAGACCACTAAAGGCCATAATGTATGTTTAGGGTTACTTTAAGTCATCACTTTAAAAACATTTTTTTGACATGTACATACATGTATAAAGTAAAAATAGCCACCAACACTTTAGAAGACAGACATGCATTCTAAATTGTGGACTTGACACACAACTCAAAAATACATCCATTTGCGCTGAAATACCACAATGGCCAAGTTTCATATAAACATGTAGCAAATTTGAAAGAAAAAAATAGACATTGACATTTAACTGTAGACATACAAAACAATCTAATTTTCATATTAGATTCAAATAAGCGCTCTTTAGATTCAAAAAAAATTTTCCAGACGGATTTTACTGCAATCTTCTGGATGTCGTGTTGCAATACCGTTGCGAAGAAGCATTTCTGTGTATGGTGGCCAGAAAGTGTCATCAGTAGTCACATAAGGGTCATGAGGAGTTTCTAATGTTTTATTGGTCAATCTCTGCAATAAACAGATAAATGTGCATGACTAAATGTCTTAAATAAATAGGGTTAGTAAAAAAAGCACTTTGTATTAGGAAACAATTTATTTTCCACTCTATTATTTCAAATTTTCTTCCAGGTAAGATGATTAAACACAAAGTAACCATATAAAAAAAGAGATTTTATTGTGATGGGTCTCTGAACATACCTCGATAATCTCACTCAGTGAAATCAGGTTAATCTCTGCATCATATGCAGCAGCCTGAAAAATACAAATCCAATATTCATAAGTAACAATCTAAAAAAAAAAATCTAAATCCAATATTCTCTGATCTAATTGAGAGGGTGAAGGTGGCACCTACTCTTTTTTTCTTTGTGCCGTTTCCTTGGGGATCAGGAAGTGGGAAGTGCTCAGCTAACATGTCGCTCAGCATTTCCATGAGACTGCTGTGATAGTCCTTCAGATTGTTAATTTTTCTCTTCATATCCTGCAAAACGCTGCAAAATAAATTAATAAATAAAAATTAAATAATGGTAATAATGTGGAAAAACAGCATTGGTTTAAAAATGTACTACACTACATATCAAAAGTTTGAAATAACACATTTTTTAACATTTATTACAATTTAAAATATATTTATTGTCAAGCATTTGGTGCTAATTTAGTATAGGTGCTCAGTTATTAATAATTGTGCTTATTATAAATGCTGAAAAGAGTTTTGTGATGCATATTTTTCAGGATTATCTGATGAATAGAACATGCAAAAGAACAGCATTTATTTGAATTGGAAATTTTTTGTAACAGTTTTGATTATTGATTAATTTAATGCATCCTTTTTAAATCTAACCCACAGTTTCTACAAAAAATATCAAGAAGTGAGCTCGTGTTCCATTCTAACGTGATGTTACACCAGGCTTGACATCATAAACACCAAACAGAACGTGCCATTAATTCTTACATTCGTTGTAACCTAATGAATGAACATTCCTAAAAACATTTCCTTTCTGTATTTCACAGATAAAAATGTACAGGTTTGGAATGGCATGATGAGGAGTACATAAATGATGACCATTTTTAATTCTTGGGTAAATATCCTTTTAAGCAGATGTAAAAATGTGATTTTTAACCCTTGCATAAAACTAACAACCTGTGCTCTGATTTCTCGTTTTCACGTTGCAATCTGGTGATTTTCTCACACACTGCATTCAACGCTTCTTTCTTCTCTGCTTGCCATGTCTGCTCCCTGAAAAACATTTTCAGAGTGATCACAGAGTTTACACATGTTGTTTATATTATACCTGAATGAATTTTTTGTGATATAAATCACGTCTTAATAAGAAAAAGTTAACTTAAACATAACCTTATGAGTTATCATCATTAACTAAAACCATAAAAACTTAAAACATTAACTGAAATGGACGCAAATGTTAACAAACAAAATATATATATATAAAAAAATTAAGTAGCTTTCAGCTAGTTGCCCAGGCTACATTATCATTTGCGCTTCAGTTAAAACACTGGTTTCACAGACATGGCTTAGACTAAGCCAGGATTAGGCCAGAGTTCAATTAGGACAATTAAGTAATTTTTATAAACGTGCCTTAAAAAAACATTACTGGTGTGCATCTTGAGACAAAACAAAGGCACTGATATATTTTAAGATCAATCAGAGCAAGTTTCTTTCAGTTGAAACAACTAGCTTACAATTTAGTCGGGGACTAGGCTTAAGGCTTTGTTATGTGAAACCGGGGGTTAAAGTTCTAACAATAATACTATATCAATTATACAAAGAGAAAAGAAGAAAAATAAATAAATAAATGCACTGCACCTTTTCAAAATCTTTTTCTGGGCATCCAGCTTTGCTTGTGAGCATGACAGGACCATTTTAAGCTGATTGTTGAGTCTTTGCAACTGTGAGGAAAAATTATATGAAAACTTGTAACTGCATTTACATTTTGATACACACACTGCCTATTGGGTGTTATTAAAGTAACAACTTACTTCTTCTTTACCAACCGCTAATAAGACTTCAGGACTTGTTGTCAGCACTTGTAGGAGGAAAAAAAAAAAACATAAGCTGTCTTCACAAACTATGCAATTAAAATATGTAATCTTGAATACTGAATAAAAACCTTTTTTTTATCTTGCCCCTTTCATCTAAACTGAAATACTGCATAAAACAATAGATAATAGCTTACATTTTGGTTCCATTTCTTGCCATTGCTCTAGCTCAGATGTGATTGCAATCAGGCGATTCACTGCCTGCCCACCAAAAAAAACAAAAGATGATTAAAGTAATTTGTGAATATTTTTGTCTGAACTGAAAAGCAACGTTAATATGCACAGCTAATTTTTAAACTCAAAAGTAGTGAAAGAAGAAGGACACACCTCATTTGATTGATCATCATTAGCCTCTGTATCTGCCAGAATAATCTCATTTTGAAGCTGAAAGATATAATAAGTGCTTACTGTATGTTGACAAGGCAGTCGCATCCCAGCTGCATTCCGTCTGCAGCTGCGGTCTAAAAACATTCACAACATCAAAAAGCTAAATGTAAGCAGGTGAACCTACATTAAGTGAGGCCCCAGTCAAAATGAATCAATGAGGCCCGTCTAAAAGATTAATTTTTTTTTTGTTAAAATATCTTCATTACCTAGAGATATAATTATACAACATACAAAATGTAGTCAAAACACATCCAACAGAACATAATTAATTTTTTATTTTTTGTACGTTAAAGTGCTTATTTTTAATTAAAAAGTCTTTATAATAGAAAATACAATACAATCTTCAAGATACAGTGCAACCTTCATATTTAGAAATACATGGTTAGCATCTTACTATGTGTAAATAGCAATTAGATACTATTTACACTAAGCGAAAACAGCATATTTTCTTAGCTATATATGCTAAGTGCAAATAACCATATTCTATTTACACCATGTAAAAACGGCAGTATTTTATTTGCAATAAATGCAAAAAGTAGTTAGATGCTATTTATATTTGGTGCAAATAGTGGCAATTATCTGCACCTCAGTGTTGTAGTACATTTTAAAACAGTATGCAATAGTAATGTATTGAGTGTAAATTATCATTTTTTTATTAAAATTATTAAATGGATGCTGCCCTATTGGGACAATACATCCCTCACTACACCAATCCCTAACCCTACCGGTAAACACCCGTGAGGCACTTTATTTTACACTTTTCGATTATTTCCTTCATTTATATTGAAAATAAATATAAATTCCGATCTGCTATGTGAGGGAAAAATGGAAAAGAATTAGTGCGGAAAAGGCAGAGATTCGACCTTGGGTTACTATGTCAAAGTTTCTAGTGTGGTCAAAAGAATTCATCGCATACAAAAAAGTTGTTTTTTACATACTATAGTTGGGTTCTGTGTATTTTATATTTTATATAAATACACACACATACAGTATTTTGAAAATATTTACATGTGTATACATGTATATTATATAATCTAATTTATATTATAAATAAAATATATTTAATATATAAACATAACAGTTTTCTTAAATATATACATGCATGTGTGCATTTATCCACCGAAAAAAATTATAAACGCAACACTTTTTTTTTGTGCCCCCATTTTTCATGAGCTGAATTCAAAGATCTAAGACTTTTTCTATGTAGACAAAAGGTTTATTTCTCTCAAATATTGTTCACAAAATCTGTCTAAATCTGTGTTAGTAAGCACTTCTCCTTTTGCCGAGATAATCCATCCACCTCACAGGTGTGGCATTCAAGATGCTGAGCTGAACAGCATGATTATTGCACAGGTGTGCCTTAGGCTGGCCACAATAAAAGGCCACTCTAAAATGTGCAGTTTTACTGTATTGGGGGGTCTGAAAACCAGTCAGTATCTGGTGTGACCACCATTTGCCCCACGCAGTGCAACACATCTCCTTCATATAGAGTTGATCAGGTTGTTGATTGTGGCCAGTGCAATGTTGGTCCACTCCTCTTCAATGTCTGTGCGAAGTTGCTGGATATTTGCAGGAACTGGAACACGCTGTCGTATACGCCGATCCAGAGCATCCAAAACATGCTCAACGGATGACATGTCCGGTGAGTATGCTGGCCATGCAAGAACTGGGATGTTTTCAGCTTCCAGGAATTGTGTACAGATCCTTGCAACATGGGGCCGTGCATTATCATGCTGCAACATGAGGTGATGGTCGTGGATGAATGGCACAACAATGGGCCTCAGGATCTCGTCACGGTATCTCTGTGCATTCAAAATGCCATCAATAAAATGCACCTGTGTTCGTTGTCCATAACATACGCCTACCCATACCATAAACCCAGTGCCACCATGGGCCACTCGATCCACAAAATTGACATCAGCAAACCACTCACCCACACAACACCATACATGCTGTCTACCATCTGCCCTGTACAGTGAAAACCGAGATTCATCCGTGAAGAGAACACCTCTCCAAAGTGCCAGACGCCATCGAATGTGAGCATTTGCCCACTCAAGTCGGTTACGACGACAAACTGCAGTCAGGTCGAGACCCCGATGAGGACGACGAGCATGCAGATGAGCTTCCCTGAGACGGTTTCTGACAGTTTGTGCAGAAATTCTTTGGTTATGGAAATCGATTGTTGCAGCAGCTGTCCAGGTGGCTGGTCTCAGACGATCTTGGAGGCGAAGATGCTGGATGTGGAGATCCTGGGCTCGTGTGGTTACACGTGGTCTGCGGTTGAGGCCGGTTGGATGTACTGCCAAATTTTCTGAAATGCTTTTGGAGACGGCTTATGGTAGAGAAATGATCATTCAATTCACGGGCAACAGCTCTGGTGGACATTCCTGCAGTCAGCATGCCAATTGCACGCTCCCTCAAAACTTGCGACATCTGTGGCATTGTGCTGTGTGATAAAACTGCACATTTTAGAGTGGCCTTTTATTGTGGCCAGCCTACGGCACACCTGTGCAATAATCATGCTGTCTAATCAGCATATTGGTATGCACAACTGTGAGGTGGATGGATTATCTTGGCAAAGGCGAAGTGCTCACTAACACAGATTTAGAAAGATTTGTGAACAATATTTGAGAGAATAGGCCTTTTGTGTACATAGAAAAAGTCTTAGATCTTGAGTTCAGCTCATGAAAAATGGGGGTAAAAACAAAAGTGTTGTGTTTATAATTCTGTTCAGTGTATATACATAATAAATATACACAGTGTACACTCATATATTATGTAAACAAAAAATTTTATTTTGGATGCGATTAATTGCTAAGCGTTCGACAGCACTAAAGTTTCCTCCATGCGCAAGGACGCTTATGGGCCACTATCCTTTTGCTTTTGTATTCTGGTCTTTTGTACGTATGTCTAAAATCGTGGGAAATGCTTAGGGCCAATAAAGGTGGCGTACTGTAATAGACGCTCGGTAATATTAACATTTATGATGTTTTAAAGGGGTCCTATTATGCCTTTTCACTTTTCAACTTTAGTTAGTCTGTAATGATGCTATTTGAGCATAAAAAAGATCTGCAAAAAATTACAAAGCTCAAAGTCCAATTCAAAAAAAGATATTTTATTTAACAGAAATCCCTTTCAAAAACTACAACGAATGACTCATTTGCACTACAATGCATATTTTCCGGGATTTATGATATCACAAATACCCACGAATGGGACGAGACCTGGTTGAGCTGCCACTAAGGCGGCAAGAGGTTATCACTATGTCGGGACGCGTAGTTTGCACAAGGCAGAGAACGTAAAAAGTGGTTCAATCATCCGGGTTTACAAATCGCGATCAAAATTGATTTGATTTGACGCAATTTACACTGACGCTCACAGGCTCAATCAATATGGTAAGGGGCAGAACATTCCTGACCAGGCGCCGAGTGGTGCAAATCAACAAAAACCCCCCCCACAGCACACAACGGCCCAGCTAACCGATCACAGCACATTTCGTGTTTCAGAAGGCGCGGGCGGGCCTTTCATTTGATACAGGAACTATTCGAGCCATCCATGCCAGACTGGGGAGAGAGGTGTTAATAATGTAAAATATGTGAAAAATAAAAAAAAAAATTTTCGAACAACCTAGTATGAGAGTCAGTTCTAGTACACCCCCAAAACAAAATCAAGACTTTGTAAAAGAGAATAGACCCTTAATCTGATAAGCACTCGGGGCCACTACAAAAAATGCGGGCTCCAGGCAATTCCATACCTGGCATGTGCCAACCAGAGCATCAGCTAACAAAATATGTTCTATAAACATTTTTGTTAATGGTCCCATCAAGTTAGTTGAAAACTGGATTTTTAGGCAGCAGCTATTTGCACTAAGTGTAAATAGTGATAGATGCTATTTACATTAAGTGCAAATAGCAATGGATTCTATTTAGTCAGTGAAAATAGCTACAGATTCTATTTACACTATGTTAAAATAGCAGGATTTACTACTATTTACACTACTTAATGCAAATAGTGGCAATTATCTGCACCTCAGTATTATCTGCCAACAAGGCGGGCTATTTGCACTATTTATCAGGTTTTTTCCTTGGTGATATAAGAATGTTAAAGCAACATTTAATTTGATCATTTTGGGAACATTATGGGAATGTTACTTTTAAATGTTCTATGAACATTCTGAAACCAGTGATAACATTTACAATTAAAATGTTAAAACATTTCATGAACGATGTATAAATAACGTTTTTGTGCTAAGGTTTTGAGAACATTATTAAAGAGCAGATAACTTTGAGAAGCTTGCCAGAGTGTTAGCCAGGGTTCTGAGAACGGCCCGTTAGCTGGGTCTGCGCGCCTTCTGATCTATGAAGAATTGTGTATTTTTATAACAAATTATTTGTATGCTTCATCTGAAAACAAGACCATGGCACGTTACCTTCTGAAGCAGCCCAAACTGCTGCTCGCACTCCTCTAACAACACTGCTTTTGCAGCAGCCTCTGAAGACTGTGAGGACTGGGCTTCCCGCTCCATTTCTGTCTGCTTTGATGGTGCTGGAGTCTACAGCTGTGATAAAGCCAAACAAACAATAAGAACCAAACAGAAGAGCAGTAAAAAAAAAAGGTGAAAACTCCAGCCAGATATATACAAACTTGTATTGAAAAGATGATTGTAACGTACAGAAGACTGACACGTTAGCCGTGCAGCTAACAGTTAGCTAGCCATTTCAAATGACTAACCAGTAACGTTAACGTTATATATGCGACAGTTTTGTAAAGTACAAAATCTTACGTATATTTTGTGGCGATAACACGCAGTAAACCCAAATTACACAGTCACTATGGTACTTACCATCAATGGCTTTTCTTTTAAGTGAATGCTATGCTACACCCGAAATTTGGCACTAAACACTGTATGTGCCAAAACAAAAATACCGCCAGCAACAACGTCATGACGTAATGCCGGCGTCGCACGCTGTGGACGTTCAAGTGTTTTGTAACTGCGCTGCTTATGCGCAAATACGAAAATGTTGTATTTTCATTTAATCCTACTTCTCATTTGTCTCCATATGAGACAGAACTTAAATTAATATTTGCAATTAATGTGAAACGAGGCGAGAATTATGTAAGAATCATAAACAATTATATAAATGACAAGAATTTTAAAACGACTCAAAATCCCTTTTACAAAAATAAAAAATGTGCGAATTTGAGGTAAGGGCGTTCCTCAATCTTTAACTGCAAAATAAGGTATCAAGCGAGCACACAAGAAAGCAAAAGCCACCGGAATGTTGTCCACCAGAGAGCAGCAGAAGAACAGAACTTGTGCTGAGAGAGAGCGAGCGATCAGAGGGAATTTACTGTAACATTCTTGTCTAGAAGGCTGATCGTTTTAAAGAGCTTTATATTCTGCAATATTCTGATTCATTTTATTTTCCATTTCTGATTCAATATAGCATGAAAGAATGTAGCTTAGAATAAGACGTAGATTAAGGCTCTGAGAAAAACACACTTTGCGTTTTCTGAACAGGCCTATGTCTTAATTGAACTGAGCAAAACACTTTCAGATATATGGGCGTTTGGTGAACGTGATTTCACCAAGTACAACATGTTCCTGGAACAACAACCGGTGCCTGAGGCTGGAACAACATCCCAAGCAACCACTCAGGAAATGACTGAGGGATAACTTTTCAGGAAATATCTGAGGCTTAGGATCAGGGTTAGGTGCTTCTACACCCTTGTTAACCAGCTACCATTTCACACTGATTTTAGGAATAAATTATGGGTAGGGTTAGGTTTAGGGGTAGGATTTTGTTTAAACGTCTATATTTTTGAACAGTGATGTTGATGCAGGATCAACAAAAGATGTTTTGACCATGAAACACAGTCCTTACCTGGCAAAAGTCAGTTGGAGGGCTTCTTATAGGTCCACGCCTTTGGACCCATTGGACGAAAGTAGCCCAATTGTCTCAATAGAAAAGACACTCTCTTAATTAATTAAATGTACACTCCCCCATAATGTAAATTCACGAACATTGGCCATATAGGCTAAGTGTCCTACTTATTTTTTTAATGAATATCCTACTTTTTGAAAAATGGTTATTGTACTGTCATAACTTTTTCAAACATTTTTTAACTTATAATTTAAAGTTAATTATAGCTTCATAGCATTTTGTAATGGAATGAATAAAGAAAACTTTCCCTTTTTTTTTCCGTTCTTTGCCGTTTTTTTTGTTCCTTGCCACTATGATAAGCATTTTACTAGATTAATATTGGGGAAATCATTAAACAAAAAATAAGGAGGAGGAAAATAATCTGTCCAAAATAGTGATTGTTCTCTCCGGTTTCGTTGCCGTGTCTCTGGGTGCCCATTCTGTCTCTTTCCTTTCTATTTTTTTTTTTTTTCTTTTTTTTCAAGTGCATACTTCAAGGATACATTAAACTTTCTGGGATAATAATAATAATATAGAAAAAAATAAGAAAATATGTCATTTTCAAACAAACAAAAAATCTATGTTTTTATTTTTAACAAAAATACCACATTTCTGGGTGATCGCCAAACAATAACATTATAAATTCAATATAAATATTTTTTTGTCCATTTAAAATAAAATTATAAAATTGTGACCATTTACATTTGCTTATATAGCCACAAAACAGCTAGCCATATATTATCTTGCCTTTGCACTTCATCTTCCTCTTTACAAAACAACATTAGGTACTGTTGTTCCTTTTATACATGACACACATCTGCTACTGACAGCACACTCAATGCGTCTTGTTTTTTAAAGCTCACACGCTCTTTAGCACATTATCCAGTTTTTGGCGTTATTAATCTCCTCAAAGTTAAATAGGCGTAAGGTAAGGAGGCAAAAGAACCAAACATTATAAACAAAAGACCCCCTTTTTAGCAGAGCTGACATGAGGGCCCTGGTTTGAACGCTTAACGAGTCCCCTCCTGAACATCAAACTCCAACAAAATGAGGACGCATTCTTTAACTAAAAAGTCCCCCCACACAAGTCTAACAAATCATTTAAAATCACCAAAAGGGGGACGAAAGTCAGTGCCTCACAAAAAAGAGAGAGTTTCATTGTAATTCATTGACTTGTTCAAAACGCCAAGCTAAAAAAGGCGAGAAGAAAAGAGCGGACATTCATGGGTACAGATGCTTTCTCGAGGAGAGACTCCAATGTATGGCCTTTGTTCGCGCTGCGTTAAACTGTTTAAAAGAGGGGTTAACGCAATCCATCAAATTGTCTGAAATTGTGTGAAAATTTCAGAAACCATATGGCCTCCAAACGTTCGCGTCTTTTTTTTGTGGCTGGACACACTTGTTTCAGTATGGTGAACCGCAGGAGTCCAGCCATGCGCCATTGTCACTTGTCACATCAGGGTGGATGGCTCATTTGTCCTCAGCTTTCATGCTTTACGCTGGAAATTACAGCTTCACCCGTGAACAAAAAGGATTATATAGCCCTGGAGAAACTGGACCAAAACTTGGTGTTTTTTGTGTCTTTCTTCTCCTTTTTCTCCCCAGCGCCCCAGATTTGTGTTTCTCACATAAATTTCGCCCAGAATGGAAAAACACACGTTGTTGGGTCAAAAGCCAAGTCACGCTATTGCAAAGTGAAAGAGAGAGCGGAGTAAGCCAAAGGCTCTCTGTTTTCTTCTGTAGAGAGCAAAAACAATAGCGTTAAAGGGGCAAGAATGTTTTTCTTCCCTTCTTTTTTTCGTTTTGAGCAACGAAATCAAGGCAGTTAGCAATTACAAAAAAAACTATGAAGCTCTTGGCTGTCGCGCACAAGTTCGTTAGCTCTTCTGTCAAATAATGTTTACATGGCTGAAAATGTTTACGTTTTTTTAATTAAGCAAAAAACATTGTAGCCTAATTGTCAAAATATAGTTAAAAGAAATTACTGCAGTAGCCTATAAAGCTCAGACATTTATTTCTGTATTGCTAAATCACTTACAATTTGAAGTGATCTTGAAGTGATCTTGAAGTGATTTGGCAAAATGATAAACAAAGCACAATTCTTCTTGTTGTTGTTAATAATAATAATAATAATAACAATGTTTTATCAGAATATGGTGATTGTTATTGTTGTAACGTAGCTCGGCATAGCAGCATGCGTTGGTACAAGCGAATATAATGTGTTTTATTTTCAAACTCAATACATTAAACGACACATTGGGTATTGGTACAATGGCCAAATTTTTGAAGGCACTGTATTGCAAGTAAACTGTACAAAAACTTTACAAAAAAGCATATCACTCGTTCTATTGTGTAACAAAATTAATCTCAATAAATACACAGTAAACCATAGTTTTAATTTTCTCTCAGTTCGAAGGTCCATAATTTGCTCTTATTTGTTGCCCTGATTCGTCAAATATTCTATTACACTCATTAAAGCCATTACATTACATACAATATATTATATATAAAAAAGCTGCTAGTTAACAAATAAGAGTTAGACTTGCATAGTCTGGCTATAAATTAAACTAATTCAGTTTCAAAAAAACATTACAATCATGTAGATGGTTATGTGCATGCGTGTCTTATATACATTTACAAAAGTTTAAATCAATATGTTTCGATCAGACATCGACGTCTATTTCCACGTCCTCGTCCTCGGAGTAGTCTTGACTTGTGTGGTCTGAGAGAGACGACATGGGGGACAGACATAATTTGTGCGCACTCTTGTACTCGTGACCCAGCCGTGGCGAGCACTCAGGCCCCGTATGCCCCGTGGCTCCAACTGCACACCTCTCCAGATCGGCCAGTTTAGCGATTTTATCCAGAGGCACTATACCTGTGGATCTGACCGACTCCACGTCCGCTCTCATCTCCTCCAGGTCTCGCTTTAGTTTTGCCCGTCGATTCTGGAACCAGGTTATAACCTGCGCATTTGTCAGCCCCAGCTGATGGGCAATTTGGTCTCTGTCGGCGGGTGACAAGTATTTCTGATGGCGAAACCTTTTCTCTAGTTCATATAACTGGTGATTAGTGAAGGCCGTCCTAGATTTTCGGCGCTTTTTGGAACTGTCCTTTTGACCAAACAGAGTCAACCCATCCCTTCCTGTGGATAAAAGAAAGTGATGCAAAATTAGGTGACGCAGACAGTTTATTTTTGAAATAATCGTGATTAAAGTTACAGTAGATAAACGGACTATTATTAATATATAAATAATAATTGCTGAAAAAAACGATTTACTTAATATAACAATTTTAACTTTAATAATGTATTCTTTTTTGTATTGAAACGTTGATATGGTATGCTGTAAAATATTAAAATATGTCAAATGAGTCAAGCTATGATCAAAAATAAAGTTAAATTAACTTTATTGGCATCGATGGTTCCAAGAACCTTTAACATCCATTGATTCTTTTCATTACGCAAATGTGTGGCAATGATTATTTTCTTTGGGGAACCAAACATGGTTCTTCTTTGGCATTGCTGTAAAAACACTTTTTAAAAAGTGGTGACTTGTAATTGTTACATAATGCCCATAAAATATAGTTTTGTTGGTGTACATTAATGCATTTAGGTTGATACTATTTTTGATTTTAATAAAACCAGTTAAGAGGTTACCATTTTTATCTGTCTTAACTATTTGCACACGGTTCTTTTCTTACCTTCTGCTGCTTGGAGTACACCTAATTCGAGCCCTTTGAACGTTTTGCTGGCCAGCTCCTGAAGAGCGCACAGAGGCGATGTTTGAGTGATGAGAGTCTGCCGTGATACAGTGATGCTCTGCCGGGGTCTCTCTGATGCTGGAAGCCGGTGAATCCTGGGAGTTCGTTTGACAGTCGGTTTGCTGAGGATGTCTGCGATGCTGAAGGGGGTTAAGGGCTTGTTGGAACTCGCGGGTGGTGGAAGGTGGTCCAGGGGGTTCAGCCCATGGCTCTCCATAGCCTCACAGACTTTGACAACTTTAGTGGTCGTCATCCAAGCCGTTGCAAAGCCGCTTTGGTTATAAAAATTGTGTATAAATTTAGCGAGACTTTTAATTACAGTAATATAATGTTGGTTTAAAAATCTACCACTTTCTATCCCGTTTTCCAAAAGTCTTTTGGCACATTAGTAATAGCCTATAGCTGCCCAGCAACAATGGCAATATCCAACGAGTTTCTCACATCACTACAGCGATTGAACAGTTGGCCTTGAGCGCTGACAGCTCCACAGTTCTGTTCAGAGTTCTGGTAACTTGAAGACATACTTAGATGCTGCAGGGATGTAATTAACGAATGACGGAAAGGCAAGGAGTTCTTGTAATGGATTAGAGGTTATGGTTGATGGTGCTGTTGTTGTTGCCTAACTGCACCTCAGTAAAGCAACAGTCGCTAACTTCGCTGATAGTTTTAATTCTCATATTCTGTATATGTGACCGATAATATAGTAAATAGATAGATACACTCTTAAAAATAAAGGTGCTTCAAAAGGTTCTTCACAGAGATGCCATAGAAGAACCATTTTGGTTCCACAAAGAACCATTCAGTCAAAGGTTCTTTAAAGAACCATCTCTTTCTTAACCTTTAGTAAATTCCCCCCCCCCCCTGGGAAAATAACATTCATCTTTCACCACAAGAACCGCTTTAAGTGAAACAGAAAGGTTCTTCAGACGTTAAATGTTCTTTATGGAACCATTTGGACAAAAGGTTCTTCTATGGCATCGTGAAGCACCTTTATTTTTAAGAGTGTAGATAGATAGATAGATAGATAGATATTTTAACCAATAATCAATAAACTTTTGTCATTTCCATATGATTTCATTATTTCCATAGCATGACTTCATTCAAATATATTTCCATAATGCTACATTTTTAAGGAGCAGCCGTGTTTTTTGTGTTCTCAGTCATCATAAGAATCGACATTTTGAGGCATTCTGAACAACATAAAATGAAGATAGGTGAGACTGCGTGTAGTATGAATACATTAATTGTTCATTAAATGTAAAACATATAATGTGGACATTTGATATTGAATTAGCTAAATACTGAATTTTATTTTGTGGCCGTTTAAGATCAGAGCCCATTTGTCCGGAGCGCTAAAATGACCATATTTATTAGGCTATAAAGTAGGCCTACATTAAAATCTTGTTTTCAGATTACGTTAAAAAACGACATAATAACTTCCCAAACAGCACGTTACGTAACTGTTTCGTTAATAAGTCAAATTATAAAGCGCACCATTGCAAAAGCTGTCCGTTTTGAAAGTTGTCAAGTCCGAACTTTCACCAAGATGCTGCCAAATACTGAAATTGCAATGCCATCTTGTCAAGGAAACTAAAGTCATTAAAACATTTCTGAATTGAATAACAATAATAATAAAAATATTTAGGCTTCGAAAAGGTTAATAAAGTTATACTAAAAGTTAATAATAGATACACTGAAAAAAGTGGTGGCCAGTTGTTACCTAAAGAGTTATTTCTACTTGACCTAACCCATAAAAAAATTGTTTTGTTGGTATAAATGAATGTTATTAGGTTGACATATCAGACATATTAAATAATATTTGACTTTGAAGAAACCATTTAACCTTAATGTTACTTACCATTTTTTATTGCTAATACAATTTTTTCATTGTTCTGTACAATATACTGGGTATATAAATAATAATAATATATTATATATATATATATATCTACTAATATTAATAATAATTTAATCGATAGTGCTCACTCGGGGATTTAGAAGGTGCTACCAATAAAAGTACAACACACTAGCACAAAGATCAGTCTAGACATGGGTCTTTAGCAACCACTGCACATTTATCTCGCCGTGCAAACATGCGTGTTGTGAATTGCAATACTACGAAATGAGCAGATTTGGAAGGAAGGAAGAAGAATAAGATGCTGATGAGTGTGGAGTGAACTTATATATTTAGCTTGTTATCTACATATTTAGCTTTTTATTTAGTCAGATCTTCTTGTGAAATCTTTAAACATGCAGCCCAGCTTATGCTTCCACTATTAAAAGTGAAATTTTCAAAAGCCCAAACTTTAACTTTGACAGCATTTACTTGTCTATTTAATTTCAGAGTCAGTCACCCAAACAATGCTCTATCATTTTCTCTTTTTTCTTCAAACATCACACACAGACATACACACTCTATTCTTGCAGGTTGTGTAGGAAACATGAATTAGCCGAGTCAATATGGTCTGACTGTTGAGTTAATGGCAGTCTTGACCTCTTGCTGCCTTCTTTGTTTAGTGTTTCTCTTTAGGCCAAGTCGTTATGAATGAACTGTGGCAGTGAAGTCTATAATACACCTCTATCAGAATAAATACTATTTTAGAGACATCTGATATTAGCAAATGATAGTATTGTTATAAGAATATATTAATGCAGCCATTCTATTTATTACTATGCCTATAAACTTAAGAAGAAATGACTGGTGTTTCCTTGCATTATTCAGATTAAAGAATAAAATGTCCAGATTAAGTCTAGCAGTAAATAGAAGAAAAAATATACACTGTAATATAAAGAGCAGGCTTTTTTACAGTATCTTCAAGCAGAAATGAACATGTAGTAATTATAGAAGGAAGATCATCTGCCTACAGTATATTAGCAGCTGAGCCTCTCAGAGGGAGTGCATGTCAGGTCAGCTGAAGTTTATTTATAAATCACATATAAAAGAGCTGATCTAAAGAGCTGTAGCCCAGGCAAATGTTAAGGCAAGATAAGTAAATAAAAGCAAGTTAAGAGGCAATGAATAGAGGAAGAAATGAAAGAATAACTAAAAACACACGGATGACTTTGATCGTTTGGTATGTGAATGTGAATGGGATGGAGGAAGTGGAGGCTGAACAGTATCCAATATCTAAGTGAAACATGAGTTTGCGGTAATCCACCAAATCCCACACCTTAAAAACAGACCACCTTCAGTGATTATTAAATTACATGAGAATGTGACATTTTTATGTGCATGATCAACATGAATTTTTTGTGTAGAAGTGTTTGATCTCACATATCAAGCAGTCCCTGGTAAGGAACAGCTTGTACCACTGTATGTCTGGATTTTGATTTTGGTTGCACATTTTTGATGTATGAACATTTTATACATCTCTATAAAGAAAGAATCTGAATTACGTTGTGGATATGTTAGGTTCAATGAAGGTAATTTTGGGCATCTTCTAAAATTTGTCTTTTGTACTGAAAATATTAGTGGATTTATAGCTTGCAAAGTTTCTGACCAGTGGTTCCCAAGATTGCGATAATACTTTGCTTTTGTTATTTTTCAAGTAAAGTTATTAAATTTTCTAGTTATGTTGTGAGCAGCTGCTTGCGCTGCATGAAATTTGCAGGTAAATGCTGGATTAGTCACAAAGTAATCAAATTAATCACTTTAGAAAGGGGGTTTCTCAGAAGTTTTCAATCAATTTCATCAAGGTTAACATGCAGGAGTAGTACTTGTAAATGTGGTAATAACATCACTTGCAGGCTGTGTTTTTCAAAAAAAAAAAAAAAACTAAGAAGACACAACATTTTTCTGAACAGCTGTATGTTGTTCTCTATTCCGCAAGAAGAAGGCTTCCTGTTCTTATATTAAATAACTTAAATGTTGTTATTATTATTATTATTATTTTTAGTTTAGATGAAGAAAAAGTAGGGCAGAAATGTTTATTTAATATAGTTTAAAGGCACCTTTATGGCCCTTTTTACAAGATGTAATATAAGTCCCTGGTGTCCCCAGAAGGTGTCTGTAAAGTTTCAGCTCAAAATACCCAACAGATTATTTATTATAACAGCTGGAAAATGTCGTTTTTGGGGTGTGTCTTAAAAAGAGCTGTTTTGGAGTGTATCGGTTTAAATGCAAATGAGCTGCATATTCCTGCCCATCTTCCAAACAGGGGCTCCACGTTTACATCTCTCTGCTTGCATATCTACAGCAATGTAACAGCAGTAGAAGCAACAGTGACGTGTAGACAAACGAACTGTGCTGTTTTGCCTGAGGGGGGGAACACATTGGAAGCCCAAATGCACTGCAGCGTGGGACGAAACAGCGCAAATGTACAGAGGATCACCACTTATAAAAAGAACGGAAAAAAACATAACGGCAGTCAGAGAGAGAACTCAAATGATCAATTTACCGTCACTCGCCGCTAGACACTGCTATTAGAAGCACCCTCGGCATTAAAGCGTCAACAAGTTTATTTGTATGTTCCCTGATTCAAAGGTATTAATAAATACAGAGTACAGTGTTTTTATGAACTGGCACTATTTTTTATTTCATAGTAGGCCTTCATACAATACTTTAAACTGAGCTCTTAATACACCATCTAGAACTTGTACCAAGGCTGCGTTCAACCCCGACAAAAACGGTGCAAAACGTTTTTTTTTTAAACGAAACGTGAGTAGGCGTTCACAGCGTTTCTGATGACGCACGAGTTGCAACTATGGCAGCTGAGAAGACCATTCTTTGTCTTCTTTTTGAAGAATTTTCGGAGCCTAATGAAATCGGTATAAATACGTGTTTAATACTGCAAAATATGCTCAATGTTACAGTCACTGCCCTTGCCATCCAGAATAAAAGAGAACATCCCCAATCGAATGAAGGGATTTGTTGAAACTGGGGTTTCCTAATTATTGTGAATCCAACATTGCCTCGCATTTCAGGATGAAACGACAAACATTTCAGGTGAAGGATAATACACTTCTTACCTCCGAGACTGTGTTACGATCTATATGACCTTATTATTTTTATCGTGAGTATTAGGCTTATCATTACTGCTAATCACTGTTGTTGTGCTATGATATTGCAATATTATATAATCAGAGGAGTATAGAAAAATTTATGAAAGTGTCACTCCACAATACAAAAGCAAAATATATAAATATGTATAGTATTTTTATGTTACTGTCACGAATCCAGTCCATGAACTTCCATCTGTTTTTGCCAGCAGCGGTCACCTTCTCCCATTACAGATTGACTCGTCACACGCACACATACTGTTACACATCAGCCCTGACTGCATTTCCCTCAACCACGGCACTGATTACACACACAACTGACTCACTGATCACACACATAACACACCACAGCTGAAGCCAATCATACATCTACAATAAGCCATGACTTCCCGCTCTCCTCACTTGCCGAGTATTGTCATCTTTTTTCACTCTCCAAGTGTTAAGCTTATCGTTACCAGGCATTCCATGGTTTACGTTCCATGTTTGGTCTCTAGTATTGTTTTGCGTTTTCCACTCTCCTAGTGTTAGATGATATACGGAGCCTGTTTATTGTCTTAGTGTAGTCTTTTTCTTAGTTATGTCCGGAGTTAGTTTAGTCTATCTTTTTGCCTTGCCGTTTTCCCGTGTATTATCGCTGGCCCATTTGTTTTTGGGATTGCCTGATTGTTTTGAATGCCGTTTTGTGGACTCTGTTGGCCCATTCCTTGACCTTTTTCCTTGTTCCTGGATTATCCCTTTAGCTCGCCCTTTTGATTCTGTGTCGCTGATCGTTGACCTTCGCTAAAGCCCGGAGGATTATTTTTGTGTCTTGCCCGCGCATATACTTTTTGCCATTGTTCGAGCAACCCTGGCCCCACGGACCAATAAACACACTTCCCCACTTCTCCTTCTGTCCCCTCATGAGACAGTGAAGTATCAAAACTTCTGCTCTCAGCCATCCTACAACATCCCTCTAGACCCAATACCCCTCACACCGTCCTACACAAGCATCTCATCCTTCACTTTGTAACCAAGGCACTCACACAGCACACATCAATACAGAGCTCTCCTCACAGTCACCTTCCCACAACTAAGCCATTCAAGCAGCTCGTATACCCACGCTAAAAAAACCTACATTAAACACTCACTTACGGTAATATCTCCAGAGCCTGTCCATCGCGTCCTTCCATTCATGGAGCGGAAAACCCTCGCAGAGTTGTTTTCAACCAGATACATTGTTTCTTTCACAGAACAGAAACTGATTCTAACCAGTCAGGTTTCAGGAGTGGCTATTCAACTGAGACTGCGCTACTGTCAGGCACAGAAGCCTTGCGGATTGCAAAAGCGGATTCCAAATCATCAGTCCTTATTCTGCTGGATCTTTTTGCTGCTTTTGACACTGTCAATCATCAGATCCTCCTGTCTGCCCGCTCTTCAATGGGCATCACAGGGATTCCAATTCGCTGGTTTGAATCCTATCTCACTAGTAGGTCTTTCAAGGGTGGCCTGGGGAGTGGAGGTATCCAAAGCAAATCAACTGGTCAATGGGGTTCCTCAGGGATCAGTTCTTAGACCCCTCCTCTTCTCCATATACACAACATCCCTGGGTCCCATCATACAGGCACATGGATTCTCCTACCATTGCTATGCTGATGAAACACAGCTCTATCTCTCATTTCAACCAGATGATCCAACGGTATCTGCAACGACATAAAGGTGAAATAGAGTAGGCCCTTATTCAGGCTGCCTGGCAGACATCTTCGGCATTGAGAAAGAATATCACCTACCGCTCAACCTGGCAAAGACTGAGCTTTCTTGTTTTCCCTGCCACTCCAACTCTACAGCAAGATTTCACCATCCAGCTAGGTTCTTCAACAATTACCCCATCAACTTCGGTCAGAAATCTTGGTGTAACTTTTGATAACCAGCTGATCTTCAAAGACCACATTGCAAAGACCGTTCGATCTTGCAGGTTTGCATTGCACAGCATCAGAAAGATCATGCCCTTTCTAACGGAGCATGCTGCACAACTTCTTGTCCAGGCCGTTGTCATTTCTAGGCTGGTCTACTGCAATCCTCTTCTGGCTGGACTTATATCATGTGCAATCAAACCTCTACAAATGATTCAGAAATGCAGCGGCACGACTGGTCTTCAACGAGCCCAAAGAGCCCATGTTACACCTCTCTTTATCTCCTTGCACTGGCTGCTGGTTGCGGCTCGAATCAAGTTCAAGGCATTGATGCTTGCGTATAGAACAGCCACTGGCTCAGCACCCGCCTACTTCCACTCCCTACTACGAATTTACATCCCCTCCAGAAGTCTGAGATCCGCTAGTGATCGACGCCTCGTGGTACCATCACAGAGAGGTTCAAAATTACTTTCCAGAACATTCTCGTTCACTGTTCTTGGCTGGTGGAATGATCTTCCCATCCCTATCCGGAATGCTGAATCCCTGATAATTTTCAAGCGACAGCTGAAAACTCTCTTTCGAAGCTACTTGACTTCATAAAAAAAAAAAAAAAAAAAAACTCTCCATCTTTAAAATTTAGTCCTATCTCTTTCTAGCTTGTACTTATTTGAACAATGTTTAAGAACTTGGTTTTACAACCACTTCTTGTGTCTGTTTGTCTCTTTAAGAAGAATCGCTTTATGTAGCCCCCAATTGTAAGTCGCTTTGGATAAAAGCGTCTGCTAAATGACTAAATGTCAATGTAAATGCTCTAAATGCCGTGCTCTTCTGACCTCTCTGCTTTAATAAAGCTTGCATATGGATCCGCACATCTCACGTCTCGTCAGCCCCATAACAGTTACATTAATCACTATTTAGCACACCTTCCTAAGGAAAGGATATGGACCATAAGACATTGCAATTACTAAATGATATTTAGACAGAGATTTAAAGAAGTTCCAGATCTATACTTGTGTCCTAATTATCTTTAATGTAAATAAACATGTGCAAACAATATTCTTGCTCTTGTGAATTTATTTGGGTGTTAATTACATTGTGCGAGCTGTCTCTTTAATACCGCGTGGTTTATATACATGTTGTTGCTGATTGGGCTGACATTTTTGACATACCCACCAAACAAGAGAAAACTTATCTCTAACCCCGTTGCACACCGTTTCCAGGACACATGTCGTTCAAAACCGGAAACCGTAGCAAAACGGTGAACACCGGTTTGAGCTTGAACTTGCCCCAGTAGTGACTGCTGTTTCTTCCTGTCATCCTTTGAATGGACAGATGTCTCTTCCAGTCATCAGTTTGTCCAATTTTTTGTTGTTTTCTGACTTGTTAATTTGTTTTTTCCAGATTTGTGCGTTGTGTGTTTTCTGTTTGTTTTTTTCTTTCAAGGACTGTTTATTCATTCTTTATACTGTAGACGTGTAGAACATATCCGCGTGTGTGCATCAATGTCTGTAATGTGTGCTGTAGTTGTGAAACATTTAGGAATCTTATCCAAGTTGTAGGCAAGGCAATATTGGTCAGTCAGTATCTGACAAAGTATCCACGAATTAAACTGTGACCACTAACACCATTAATGTAAGTGAATTACTGTATATGGTAATAATCAGCAATATGCTTTCACACAAACAACTTTATTTTTGAATGTTTTAATATGTGTTGACACAAAAAACTTATTTGAATTGCTCATTGATACAACATGGCACTGAGTTATTATACATAATGTTTATTGCTTGTGACGCATGAACCGATGATCGGCTTTTGAAACCGGTTCAAATGAGCCATCTGCTCCGAAAAGAACCGGCTACGCGGAATGAATCGGAGTTCATCACTAAGATGACAGCGTACAACAACCGATGAGGGCCGAAACTATGCAATGCAGGGCTTGTCAATCAACCCCCATTGGCATGGGCCCTATGCAGTGTAGGTTTCACAAGTTGCCTGAAATCAAAAACATCAGGGCCTAGTGAGAACAGACTTGGGTTAAATGGGATAACAAATAGAATGGGGGTGGATTTTTATAATTGTAGGGTGGTTGTGTTCACACACTGCCAACACATATTTATGTCCAAACACTAGGGCTGTCAAAATGGCTGAAAAACTAAATTCGAATTATATTCTAATTTAAAATGCATAATTTTAGTTAGGGTGAAAAAAAGCTTTTGGCTTCTTTCCTGAGGCCACAAGAGGGCACATCGAGCAAAATATTACTAATACACGTTTATTCAAAGCATAAGATAACATTACTATAACATGACTATCTGCGAAAAAAAATGCATAGTTTAAAATAATGTTTATAAACCAATTATAATTAAGTTGCTTAAACAAATAAACAAAACAGCATCATGTATGTATGCATAGTTTAATACAAAGGGCCGAAAGCCAATCACACAGAGTACATTTTTCATTTACAAACACTAGTTGCAGTGGGATGGGGAAAAGAACTGCCATAAAATCTCGAGCTTGCATTAATTTTACAAGGCTTTCTAAACATGCAGCTCTTTTGTGCGAGAAGCGAGTGCAATGGTGATAGATGTCCCTCTAGAAAATGCACGAAATATGCCTTCTGTGTGAACAGCTTGGTTTCAGTTTTGACTTAAAGGGATAGTTCACCCAAAAATGAAAATTTGATGTTTATCTGCTTACCCCCAGGGCATCCAATGTAGGTGAATTTGTTTCTTCGGTAGAACACATTTGATGATTTTTAACTCCAACTGTTGCAGTCTATCAGTCGTATAATGCATGGCAATGGTAACAAAATATATTAGAGTAAAAAAAACATTCACTCCGGTTCAACACCCATTTGAGAGTAAAAAAAACATGCACAGACAAATTCAAATTAAACCCTGCGGCTTGTGACGGCACATTGATGTCCTAAGACACGAAACGATCGGTTTGTCCCAGAAACCGAACAGTATTTACATCATTTTTTTACCTCTTATACACCACTATGTCCAACTGTCATTTATCACGGCTTCCGGTACGTGAGGTGTGTACGCACTCTGGCGTAGTTTACGCAAGCTCCGGAAGTGATCTCTTGCACGCATACGTCACTCATTGTTTACACAGTGCACAAACATTGTAGGTACGGCGGCTAATCAAAATGGTACTTACTTGCACTTATCCGGATTGTTCAAAACGACTTAAAACTAAAAGATTACTTTCTCTCGTGCTAACTCATTCGGGAGTGGTGACTTTACACGTATTCCCAACTTCTGAGCCTGCTTGCCTGAAGTTATGGTTGATTGCTCTTCGACTGGATATTAACACACCCATTAACATAAACTACGCCAGAGTGCGTACACACCTCACGCACCGGATGCCGGAAGACAGTTGGACATAGTGGTGTATTAGAGGTAAAAAATTATATAAATACTGTTCGGTTTCTTGCACAAACCGATCGTTTCGTGTCTTAGGACATCAAAGTCTCGTCACGAGCCGCAGGGTATAATTTGGATTTGTCTGTGCATGTTTTTCTTACTCTCATAGATTTTGTTACCAATGCCATGCATTATACGACTGACAGACGGTTAAATAAAAATCATCATATGTGTTCTACTGAAGAAACAAAGTCACCTACATCTTGGATACCCTGGGGGTAAGCAGATAAACATCAAATTTTCATTTTTGGATGAACTATCCCTTTAAACAAGATCTTCTCCGCATTGATGTTCTCTTTTCCCGCAATATTTGTAATTAACAAGGCAGCAGCACCGCATCTAGTGGCTTCAACTGGATAGGCAAACAAAAACATTACAATGCAATGACACTTACATCGTCATCGCATCTCGTGCGCCATTGATAAGGCTGCCTGACAGCTGACCTGAAATTCGAATGCAACGTTTTTGCATTCGAATGTTGATTTTTATTTTAATTCGACGAATATTCGAAATTCCATTTTTTTTTGACAGCCCTACCAAACACCATGTAAAAGTGGATTTTGCATAATAGGTGCCATTTAAGTTTTAAAAATGGATTTATACAAGGAACAACATTTGTTTTGTTATTGTACTATTTTGGTACCATCACAATCATCATCATTATTACTAAAGCTAAATACTTATATCACAACTTTTATAATAACGAATTTCAGTTCTCAGAGTTTCAATAATTTCATCAGTGGTTACATTCAAAGTAGTCTGGAAAGTGTAATGAACATCAATTGCAGGCTGTTTTTTCTTCTTCAAAAAAAAAAGACAACTAAGACGATGTTTATGAATAGGATATCCTAAATGTCAGAGATCAATGTTGCCTGACTGCTGTGTGAACAAACAGTTCATTGTTGAGGGTCACAACCTTCAAATTAGTCACAGTAAAACATAAACCAATGGCAATTTACACACATCTATTGAATTAAAAAAGAATAAGCTCGCAAAGCAGTAACTCCAGATGAGAATTTAACTGAAAGATTTCAATTTACCCCCACATTTTATACATTTACCAAAGCAATTTACTTTATTATTATCATTATAAACCATTGTCTCCTATTCACCAGTCTAAATATTTTCAGCTTATGAAAGAATTTCCATTGTGATGAAAAACTGGTCTAGCACAAAGACAGTAGCCTATAAAAAAGTATCATTTAGAACATATAGGTTGTATAATAAGCTGTTTAAAAACAGATAACAGTGGACTGAGAAACGAGAGGTTTCTTGACTCAAAATTAAATGGGCATGTACTAGTGCAACATTATGTAGTGGCTTCAGGCCTAACAAATAATTCGATTCTAAATCAGTGTAATTAAGAGGTTGAATCACAGAAGAAATAAAAAAGCTCATCAACAGCGAAAAATAGATTTTAATACCATTAAATAATGAACGGAAGCAAGGAACATTAATATAATTGAGCATTTCCCCCGAAGGTAATGGTGAATGAATGGGCTGTAATTATATTTGTGTGGTACATGTGTTTGGTGTGTGTGTGTGTGTGGTGTCATGGTGTGTGGGGTGTGTGTGTGGTGATGTTTTGTGTGAAAAACAACAGTCTGAATTGTGCCTGTCTGTTATTGTTAGGAGATGAGCCAGTTTTTTTATTCTTATATTAAATAAATAGGCTTATTATAGCCTAAAAATTTGCTCATGATTTATAGCAAACAAGGTTCAGTTGTTAAATCAGACAAGGCTTGATTTTAAAAGTTATTTTATCTTTTACTTTCCTATGCTTCTGAACAAAGTACAAAGTAAACGGTTTCCTGAGCCTTGGTCGTCTGTCCTGAGGATTCACTAACATCAGTCTGCCACCTTCTGGAAACACGAGGAACTTAACGTTGTTGCAAATTGTTCATGATGCTTCTTAAACTGACTGAATCCCGTGTAACAACACAAACAAGAACGATAAATATAACAGCATAACATAACATACCCCCCCCCCCCCCCTTTATATACAATAATACTTAGTTCATTCAACATATGAAAAATTCAAACACGTACACACCAAAAGAACATTTCTTCACCACCAGACTCATTTAATTCAGAATCGCTGAACTCTTAAAATGCAACATGTAATTTCACTGAATGTGAGACTGAAGCTGCACAGCAGTCTGCTGCTCTTTGTCCCTATGGCAGAACATTTGTTACTCTGTGCCCATGTGGCATTGTGCCTGTCTGCTGGTTAGGCCTGATGCCAGCGGACACAGTCATTCCCCTTGAAAGCTGTTCACACAGCCTGGCATCAAAATACCTCCAGTTGTCCCTAAACAACATGAAAACTCATCATTCCAATACTAGTATAATAAAACATGTCAAACCATATTACACAAATGCAAACAGTTGAATGTAGTAAAAAAACAAACAAATAGTACTATAATTCAGTGTGTGTGTGTGTGTGTGTGTGTGTGTCAGGTCAAAGTGTCAAGCCTAAAGTGTTTAATTAACCCAACAATGGAGATTGTGTTGGTGCAGCCCTTTCAGCAATGAGTGAGACTTTCCAAGTGTGTGTATGTGCATGTTTGTGTGATATACAATGAAGAAAAATTGGTGTACACAGTAAAAAAAAAGAAAATTTAAATAAATAAAGAGTTTTCTGAAGGAATTTGAAAGATTATTGTAGTATGTTTTACAAGAAAAGACTTTTCTTGCAACTTTTCAAAATTCAAAATGTTACATTTATTTCAATGTGTTACTTGCTGTTTCTTTGTAATTATTTGTGAAATTAACTAGCAATTTTTTAAAGTAAATCCTACACTGAGAAAAAATGGGTCTAGAAACGATTTTCACTTAGAAACTGCTAGTAAATTTCATAATTGTTTACAAAGAAATGCCAAGTATATCACAATGAATTAAACATGAAATTTTGGAGTAGAAAGACCAAACCATTTGGTCCATTAGACCATTTTCTTAAAACATACTTCAATAATCTTCATTCATTCATTCATTCATTCATTCATTATTTTTTACTTAGAAAATATACTTAAAAATATTTATACTTGAAAAAATATTTTCTTACATTGCACATTGCTCCATATAAAATACTTATACCAGAAACTGCAGTACACTGTAGGTCACGGTAACATGACAACATTTTCTAATCATATTTACACTAGTAACACTCATTTGAAAATTCTGTCTAGTAATATTAATTTGATCATATATGTACATATAAAATATGAAACAAATGAAATTGTCATATAAAGTAAAAACATATATGAAACCTATTAGAAACTGGAACAATTTAATATTTTAACATATGTATCAAGCCCATACAAATAATTATGTATGTGTAATACAAATATCATACATGTCATATGCATGTATCCATCCTAAAACCTGTCAATGCATGTTGATATTATGTAAGTATAGACAAGCAAATGATTTATCACAAAAACATATATAAACATGTTTGTATATATGTTGTTTTTAAAATGTTGCATATATAAATAAAATATACATTTGTTTGAAATAATAAATCAATCATATAGAGATTAGTTAATATATGTAAAGACTATATATTTATAAATTTGTATATCTTCATCTACCCAGAGAATGTATGCATGTGAAAATAATATTACCTTATATTAAACATGGCAATATCATTCATGATATAGGGCAGTATTTCCATATTTGTGAAAACTATTTAAAATTGTCCTTTTCATTTAAAATGGCTCATAATAGATGATCTTAATACAAATATCACTTATATCTGTGTCAGTGTCTGTCAGTAACATAATGGGTAGAATATTGAATCTGAGCAGAACATATTGTGTCACTAGGATATCATATGGTCTTCTTGTCAGATCACTGATTGAACCCAGCTTTACAAATCACAGAGAGACAGAGGGAGGGCAGTGGGGATCTGCTTTGAGCCTTTAACATCAATTACACTCAGTTTGATGAATGGGATAGCATTAGAGAAGAGGAATGCTCAGCTGCTCTTTGTATGTGTCGGAGTGAGTGTGTCTTTGTTTTCATTTGGGAAGTCACTTAGCAGCATCAAGCTTGGTGTTTGTGTGTGTATACTGTACAAGAGGAGTATCTGTGTGTGTCCAACAGGCTTTGGTCACCCCCCTAGCAGTTTGGCCCAAAATGCTCCCACATTGAGCCTGTCAGACACTCATCAATCACATGGGTTAGTAAAAGCCATTTAGGCAGTTTAACGAGCCGGCCAATCACATGAGAGTGGGCTCATTAGCATACTCAATTGCCCTCATTTATGCCAGAGACTGCTGGAGGTTTGGCCGCATTGTTGTCAGAGTCTGTGAAGTGCTTTAACTTTCTAAGACTGGGATGGAATGATGGTGTGAATGAACAATATTTGTAAAAAGAAATAAAGAACTAAATAAAGAAACTTTAATTCTGTCATCAATCCAGTTAGCTATTATGACTTTTATCACAGTTTTTTTCCCTTTTCCATGCTCCTTTTCTCCTTATCATCCTTCTGTCTATTTGATCTTATTCTTTAACTGTTATTATTTACCTAATTTTCTTTTTATAAAAATTGTCAAATTAGGTTAACGCAGGTTGATTCACTTTCTCACATACATTTATAGATACTTTTTCTCACATAAACCCAGCAACCCCCACCCAGCTGATCAGACAACCAATATAACATTACATTGCATTCAGTGCTTGAAGTGGAAAAAACGAAGTGCCGGTACCCCACCCCCCCAAAAAAACAAAAACAAATTAATTAATTAATTATTTTTCATAATTCCCAATGTATGTATATAATGCCAAAGGAAAGAAAGAAAGAAAGAAACATTTGTTTAGATAATTTTTTATATAAATAAGCACCAGTTAAGCTGCAATACCAAACAGGACCCCAGAGAAACGCCAACAGACCACTAAACCTGCTGCATTAAACCTGACTGTACATGCAACTGCAGGATCCATTCAGAATCTCTAAACCACTGACTAGCGCATAATCTAAACCACCTTCAGCCGGCATTCATAAAACAAAAAGCATAAAACACTCGTGCTTTTAAGCTAAATACACGCTGAAAAGAATAATTTACTGCCATCTGGACCCGAGTCACTATTCTCTTCATCATCTCTGATGAAATCTTCTGTTTTTTCTCTGCATTTGCGCTGTTTTGAACTTATTACTTAATGCATTCCCTTACTAGATCCTTGAACTTTCCGAATTTTACCGGTTTCAAATGACTCCTGGGTAGTGTGCTTTATAGTGTCATTTCTAATCACTCAGACACTGATGCTTTGACTCAGTACCGGCAACATGTTAGAAGTGCCGGTACGCATGAAAAAGTGCCAGTACGCTAAAGACTAAAATATTCTTTAGCACTGATTACATTACATTACATTTAATAGAATAGTAGTTGTCACGCCCTTGGACTGCCCCTGTGTTCCGTGTCTTGTGTTTTGCTCCCCATGTGCTCCCCATGATGACCCAGTTTCTCCGTGTTGATTTGTGTTCATTGATTTCAGGTGGTCTTAGTACTAATACCTTGTTTAGTGATGTTAACTTAAGCCCGGTGTTGCTGTACCGGCCAAAAATACGGTGTTATACGTCAATGTGCTACATGTGGTTCCTGTGCTATGTGGTTCCCATGTTTGTTTCATTAAAGACTATTATTGTTCAGGATCTCCATCGTCTCCGCACTCCTTCGTCTCTTCACAGTAGTGAACGGTGACAGTAGTATACTATTAATACTAATTACAATAGCATTATTGCATTATATTATTATTATTATTGTTATTATTAATTAGGATTATTTCTGTCGTTGTTGTAATGCATGTATTATTGTTGTTGTGTAATGCTTGTCAGATCAGTAGTTATGTATGGGTATATTATATTATAATGTATATATATATATATATATATATTTAGATTATATATATTATATATACTAGATCAATTTAATTAAAATAACATATGCAATATAACTTAAACATTATAATGTTATAACCATATATATATAGTATAATATACATACATTATACATTATATAATCTTATAGTCATAATATAATTATTATTATTTTTGTGGACACAGGCATGTATTATTGTTGATGTGTAAGCTTATCAGTATCAGAGTTAGTATGTTAGATGTGTCCTTACATTTTACCTTGATACTAATATTATTTTTATAAAATAAAAAATATTAATAATAATAATATTATATATATTTTCAGATGAGTAGTTATGTATTGTTAGATATGTCTTTACATTTTACCTTTAAAATAGCTTTCATTAAAACATTAACATTGTTACATAATATAATAATAACTATTATTATTATTAAACTCTCCACATACTCCAGTCAACAAAAACACAAAACACAAGCCATTGTTAATATTTATTTATATAAATCAAGAAAAGGAAAAGTCTACATATATGGACCCGTTGCTTTCCATATAACTTCTACTGCAGTATTTCCATGGACACTTGGTTTAACAGCTTGGTGTTAGTGGATTGGCTGTACATGAACAAAATAAAACCATTCTTAAACATCTACTGTAATCACTAAAGTAACGAACTAACAAATCCACCCACTCTGTATATCTCTGCTCTATACAGCTGCTTTCTGACTGACTTCTCCTCTTCTACACTCCAAACCACACGCTTTCCCACCCAAATGAGACAGTGATGAATCCAAGGGTTTTTGTTGTCTTGTTTTTATGAACTAGGCCTAAATACCCAGCAACTCTATTCTCCCCGTACAGCTTTTCTGCCTGCTTGATCTATTGTCCTTAAAGAGACTAGAGCCACAAAGAGAAGCTACACATTAACACAGGCCCTTGTGCTGCTATTGAGTGTAGCAGAGCACAGCTGTCTCACAGTACACTCTATGCTTCTGAAGGGTGAGGGGTGACAGGGGGTTCACTTACACTGAGCGGCCCCCTCTGGAGCACCCAGTGAAGAGTGTTTGGGAGAAATTGAGAGGGATGGCAGAAAAGGCTCTCTATTTCCAGTGATGGAAAGGGTGCTTCGTCACACGCGACGGACAGCTGCAGCGGCCCCTTTATGGGTCGCTTTGCTAACAGTGCGGCTCGACGTGGCCTCGTGTCTTTGTGACGAGCTGGAATATGTGCGGCGTGTTTAAGCAGAGTTCAAAGGTCTTTAGCATAGTTGGTGTGCACTTTACGGTGGAAGTTGGGTAATTATAACCCTTTGGGGTTTTAATAGCATTACCACCCATTGAGGTGATGATTGTACTGACTTTCAGCTGGGAATTTCAACTGCGTTTCTTTAAAAATGAATTATTTTTAATTAATATTTAAAGTGATAGATTTGTGAAGGTGCAAGCTGTACGTTTTTTATGATGTTTTTTATAATACGCTTTTTTTATAATGTTGGATTTATTAACTGCTGCTACAGCACACTGGAGCTCTTCTTGTCCTTTGTCTTTTTTTGTATCTGCCTCATACTACACATTTTTGGATTAAATCCCAACAATTTTTTTGTGTGGTTGTTGGTTCATGCTGGTAAGCAGCAGGATGGAGGTCATTGTGTGTTCATGCTTGTTGCTTGAGGTCCCACTTTTTGTCTTTTACATGGCTCTGCAAAAACAGCAACAAGTAGAAGTGCTGTTTTGCATAAAATCTTAATTTAAAAGGCACAGGAAAATAAAATTAAATTCTTATAATTAAGCCTTTTTTTATTAAAAAAAAACAAACAAACAAAAAACACCCCTACAAAATAGCGATTTATTTCAATTTTAATTGCTGTTAAAATGTTATTGTTTCATAAGTTTGACTCTGAAATCTAAATGTTTGATTAGATGTTACTTAATGGAAATATGCACATTAAACACATATTTGTCAATACTAAAAACTAAAATATGTTTAAACACCCAAAAATATTTAAACATGTTTTGAGATTCTAGACAGCCTAAAAACAGATTTCAAACTTTTTCTAAGTTAAATTTTTTTTTATTGGCATTGGAAATAAACAATGTTCAAAACTTTTTGTTTCAAATTAAAATTGCTGCTTTTGGGGTTGACAGATCTTGGCTAGCTTCAAGGGGTGTAGCCTTGGTCTGAATCTTTGAAGATTTGGTTTTGACTGCTACTCTAGTGATTAAATGTACTGTAACAAAAAAGTCCAGAATTTGAACAGAATTTAGAATTCGTTTAATATTTTATGACAACAAGCATTTCCAGCAGCTAGTCACACTTAGTTTCACTGTATGCCTGAACATCAAATATTCAAATAAATTAATTATAATTATTTTATGTCTGTCATTGTTTTATTTTAGCAGAGACAGCACATTACCTACACATCTGTGTAAATCAGCGCTATAAAATTCCCAGTACAATAAATATGCATATTTGCTTACAACTTGTGTTAAACCAAGAGCCTAGTTAAGTCAGTACAGTCCAATTAATCTTAATCTCAGCATGACACCCCAAGAGAGCCGTTCCCCAGCTTCTGATGACTGATGCCTCATTGCACTGACTTGACAGTGATATGATCTGAAGGTAAGTTAAAGCTTTCAGTGGTAAGACTTTTAAGGAGGAGCACAGTCTTGATCTGTGTTAAAATGTATGCGCCAATACGAAGAAAAATAAAATAAAATCCTGACCAATATATTTTAAATTATGTTTGTTTTGTTATGTAGTACAAAAAAAAAAAAAAAAAAAGAAAAAAAAAAAAAAAACATAGATAGTATATATATATATATACAAAAATGTCAAAGAATTAAATAATATTTTAGCATATAGTTTTGGCCATTTTTTTGTTTAAAAACATGTAAAATATATTTGAAAATATAAATGTTTTGCTGTATGGGTGTAAGCCTAATAAAAGTGAATTAGACAGATTACCGATCATGATGTTGAAATGGAGCGCAGGAGAAGAGAGACAGCATGATTTATCATACAAGGAAAGTCAAATTAATAAATAACCACCAGACTCAGCACTGGAGAGCAGCCATTATCAGCCAACAGGAGTTTAAAATGCTTAATAGACTGTGATTAAGAACTCATTTAGCATGAGGCCGTGGAGATATGGTCCTATTACTGTACCTGTATGTGTGTGTTTTACCCATTTGCTCACCCATGATGTTTCAAACCTGAAGATACTTTTTAAAATATATTTGATTACCCTGTGACCCTAAAGAGGATAAGTGGTTTGGAGAATGGATGGATAGGCCTAATTTATTATCTTTTACTGTTTGGACAAAACAGTTCAAACCATCTTCTAAAGAAAGAAATTAATATTGGTTTGGATCGACACGAGGGAGAGTAAATGATTCAAGTTTTAATTTTGGGGTGAACTTTGGGTGATCCATTTATTGTAAATTGGCCATCTAAGGACTGTCCGGCAGGGGTCAGTAGGAGCTACATTTATCTGAATGTGCTGCTTTTGCATGATATTGTTAAACATCACAACTGTTTTAAATTTCAGCTGATCTTCAACAGAAACTCACAATCGAGAACGTGCTCTAACTTAAGATATATATTAAGTCATAAATCTTTGTCAGCCGCTATTTACACTAAGTGTCAAAAAGTAGATAGGAATACACCAAATGCATGTATTAGATAGGCCTACTGTTTGCACTATGTAGAAAAAAATAGCAAATAGTAACATGTAAACAGAAGCAACGTGATATTTGTACTAAAGGTAAAAATATAAGAGCAATGGTGGGCAGAGTTAGTTAAAACAGACTTTTCCAACGAGCTTGGCTATTTGCTCTCAATGTAAATAAATAGACACTGCATGAATATTTGTGTGCCACTAAAATAATCACTTCACTTGTGCACATAAAAGCAGCACTATGTAACTTTTTCTGTGTTCAAAATTTGCAAAATGTATATAATGAGCGCGTACATCATGAATTAATCTTCCAAACCACGTTTTTGTCTTATTCCGAATCACTGCGGTACACTTATAATAAGTACTTATATTTGGACTATTGTAGCCTGGTCGGGTCGTCACCGCTGCGGAGTAACACATACCTGCGTGAATCGCCATAGACATAAATTTAGAGAAGTAGCTCCGGTTGGAATGTTCTTCCGCGGGATGTGTGCAGTTCTGTTTATTAACCGCTAGAGCGCCAAAAATTACATAGTGCTGCTTTAATCTATGAAATGTATTTCTGTATAGTGAAAACAGACGAACATACACAGAAAGAGACACCATCAAGAAAGAAATGGTTAAATGGCCATATAAAATAAAGTCAGAGGTTCTTGAATGAACCTGAATGAAAGTATGTAACTGAAAGAAATGAAAGTTTGTAAATTTGGAGCAACAGCACAGCCTGCTGACAAACAGAGGCAAATAACAGGCAATGGATTTTTCCCTCAAAACCACAATTACATTATGCGGCAGGTCAGTTAAATTATTTTTATTTATCTGTTTGTTTGTTTGTTTATTTAAAATAATTCAAGGATTTCCAATAACTCCATAGCTCTTTTTGAAAATATGAATAAGGCTGTTTGTACAATATGCATTCTGTAGTCTAGCAGCCATAACTACAAATATTTCACAATAAATATGAACGTTACCTTATAGATCAAGAGATACACTGAATATGTCCAGATCAAAAGATCAAAACATCCTACACATGGCCTAAAAACTACTATGTACCACTTTACCAGTTGTTGTCAATGAGATCATGTTAAAAATAAAAAAAATAACACACAGGTTTCAAGCTCATGTGACTTTTTTGTTGTTGTCATGGAACATAATGACTTGTGCACCATATTGGTTTAAATTTAAAATGCTTTAATGTGAAAGAATCATGGATATTTTACTTCACAAGATGTTTAATAATTGAACTGGAGTCATGTGGATTACTTGTGGATTATAGTGATGTTTCTATCAGCTGTTTGGACTCTCATTCTGACAGAGGATCCATTGGTGAGCAAGTAATTAATGCACAATCTGTTCCCATTAAGATACAAGCTCACCTACATTTTGGATGTCCTGAGGTTGAGTGCATTTTCAGCTATTTTTCTTTTTTCGGTCAACTATTCCAGACAAGAGCTTATACTGAGGGGGCCTATAATACCTGAAAAAACATTCTTCTCAGTGGATGTTGTTCAGTTTAAAAATGGTTTCCTTTAAGTACACGGCCTGGGGGCTATCATCTTTGCACTTGGGCACTCAGTTTTGAAAATCTAATATATATATAACTGTAGATCATTAAAGTGCGTATAAATAGTACGCCAAATAAAAACGTAAACTCGTGGTATTGATACGCAAAAAGGACTTTGGCGTGTATATGCTACGCGATGGGTAGGTTTAGGGTTGTGGGTAGATGCGTATCATATGCACGCGAAAACTGAGTATCATATGCACGCCAACAAATTTCGTATCATATTTAGGCACGTGAAAACTGCGTATCTGGCACGCCAAAGTCCATTTTTTGCATATCAAAACCACGAGTTTTCGTTTTTAGTAGTAGGCACGTTGATAGTCTGAGTACATTTTTTTCAAAGCACATTTGTCACGGTTCATGGGTACGGACGGTCTTTCTTGCGTCTTGTCATGGGCTTGTATGTGCGTACGTCCATGTTAGTGTTGCAGATTGTGCTCAACAGAGCGTGCCAGCTGCCAACTGTTCGCGAGCCCTTTATAGGCCACTCCGTTCAATGTGTGTTTGTCGGTTTGTTATTCTCATGTTCCTGTCTCCCTGTCAGTTCTGTTTCCAGTTCTCGCTCAGTCAGGGTATGGATCTTCAGCCCTCTCCTTGGTTTGGCCAACGCTTTGGGAGGAACGCTTCTTGAGAGGAGCTCTGATCTTGACCGAGACCCAGAGGATTGATCACCTTTTGTCTCCGTTATTGTGGTTACTAAATAAACCTTTATATTTGCACTTGCGCTTGAATCCTGACTCTTTTCTGTCGTGACAGAACGAACCGACCATACTCGTGGATCCAGCGAGTGCGGCAGAGCTCAGAGACTTTTTGGCCAAAACTAATATTCGCATGGAGCATCAGGAGGATCAGATGATGGCCACGGGGCGGGCCGTCCAGACCCTGGTGAGTCAGCTGTCTGAGCTCACCACCCAGATCCAGAATCTGAAAGCAGAGACGGTTTCAGCTCAGCAACCAGCCATGCTTCATCCACCAGTTTCGGTGGGTCCGATTGTCCGCACCAATGAACCTCGGCTACCACCTCCAGCCTTTTATTCCGGGGAACCCCAATTATGTCGTTCTTTTTTGGCGAAATGTTCACTCTATGTTTCCCTCCAACCATCCGCGTTTCCCACGGAGGAGGCTAAAGTGGCGTTCGTCATAACGTTGCTCTCGGGTCGAGCAGCTAACTGGGGAACCACTGTGTGGGAACGGAGATTACCCTGTTGCTCGTCCTTTCAGGCTTTTTCAGAGGAGCTACGGAGGGTCTTCGATCATGCTGCTTCGGGCAGAGAAGCAGCACGACTTCTTGCCGAGTTACGTCAAGGACAGAGCACTGTTACGGACTATTCTATCGAGTTCCGCACATTGGCTGCAGAGTGTGGGTGGAATGCAGAGGCACGGTGGGACATGTTTCGGTTTGGCCTGTCTGATAGGATTAAAGATGAGATAGATTCATCAGCGTTACCATCCGGGCTGGATGAACTCATAGCTCTAGCCATTCGGGTGGACACCCGATTGCGGAGGCGGGGTCAACGACAACTCCGAGAACCGCCGTTCGCCTCACAGAACCAATTACCGTCACTTACTAATAAGACTGTTTTCCCTCTTCCAGACTCCGAGCCCATGCAGGTGGGAAGGTTCCGTCTCCCACTACAGGAGAGGCAGAGACGCAGAAGAGAGGGAGTGTGCTTGTACTGTGGCGGCCCCGGCACATCGCTGCCCGGTGCCCAGCAAAAGACAACGCCCGTCAGTAGGGGGGAGGTTATTGACGGGTGCCATTAAGGAACACAAATCCTCTTACTCCAGCACTCATCTTTCTGTGAGGCTGGAGGTTCGGTCTGTTTATCATGACTGTGAGGCGTTAGTGGACTCTGGAGCAGAGGGGAACTTTTTGGACATTGGGTTCGCTCGGTCCTTCCAGATTCCTATGGTGGAGCTTTCTCAGCCTGTCTCTATGCTTGCACTCAACGGCCAGGCATTACCTGCTGTCACTCACACCACGGCACCCTTAAGACTCATCACTTCGGGGCAACAATGAGGACATTCACTTTCTCATCACGAAACACCCTCGGATCCCTTAGTGCTGGGTCACCCCGGGCTGGTCCTCCATAACCCTCACATTAATTGGGTTAACGATACTGTACTGGGTTGGAGCGAGAATTGTCATGCCACCTGTTTGTTGTCCGCGTGTTCTCCTGTTGTTTGTTCTGTGTTTCAGGAGGATCCTTCGGACCTGTCTAACGTGCCACAGGAGTACCTTGATCTGAGGGGAGTGTTCAGTAAGTCTCGGGCTGCTTCTCTACCTCCTCATCGTCCCTATGACTGTGCAATAGACTTATTGCCAGGTACGTCTCCACCTAAGGGCAAATTATATTCACTTTCCACTACGGAGAGGGAGGCCATGGAGAAATATATATCTGATTCTTTAGCAGCCAAGATCATCCACCCCTCTTCATCTCCGGCCGGAGTGGGGGTTTTTTTCGTGAAAAAGAAGGACGGCTCTCTTCGTCCCTGTATTGATTATCGGGGCTTAAACGACATCACGGTGAAGAATACTTACCCTTTACCGTTGATGTCGTCGGCTTTCGAGCGTCTGCAGGGGGCGTCATTTTTCACGAAATTAGATCTCCGCAATGCTTATCATTTGGTTCGCATAAGAGAGGGGGATGAATGGAAAACCGCTTTTAATACCCCCAGGGGGCACTTTGAAAAACTTGTTCTTCCCTTTGGCCTTTCCAACACTCCCGCAGTTTTCCAGGCACTCGTTAATGACGTTCTGAGAGATATGCTAGATCAGTTCATTTATGTTTACCTGGATGACATACTGATATTTTCTCGTTCTCTCCAGGAACACGTTCAGCACGTCAGACGAGTGCTTCAGAGGCTGTTAGAGAATGGGCTTTTTGTCAAGGCGGAGAAATGCGCTTTCCATGCACAGTCTGTTCCTTTTTTGGGGTACATCATCTCGGCCGAGGGGGTGCGCATGGATTCTGAGAAGGTTCAGGCTGTGGTGAATTGGCCAACCCCAGATTCCCGCAAGGCCCTGCAGAGGTTTCTGGGCTTTGCCAATTTCTACCGGCGTTTTATTCGCAATTTCAGCCAGCTAGCTGCACCTTTGACGGCCTTAACCTCCACCAAGACTGCGTTCAGGTGGTCTAGTGCAGCAGAAGCGGCATTTTCCAAACTGAGAGGCTGCTTCGTTTCAGCTCCCATCCTCATAGCCCCTGATCCTTCCAGGCAGTTTGTGGTGGAGGTTGACGCGTCAGAGGTGGGAGTTGGTGGGGTACTATCCCAGCGTTCCCCCACGGACGGCAAGGTGCACCCCTGCGCGTATTTTTCTCACCGTTTGTCCTCCGCAGGAACGTAATTATGATATTGGTAACAGAGAGTTATTGGCAGTCAAGTTGGCCTTGGAGGAGTGGCGTCATTGGTTGGAGGGTTCGGGGGTTCCTTTTGTCGTCTGGACAGATCACAAAAATCTTGAATACATCAAATCCGCTAAAAGATTGAACTCTAGGCAGGCTCGGTGGGCTCTTTTTTTCGGCCGATTCGATTTTTCCATTTCTTACCGTCCTGGTTCTAAGAACATCAAGCCGGATGCGTTATCCCGTATTTTTGATCATTCGGAGCGCCCGTCCCTGCCCGACCCCATTGTGCCAAGGAGACATTTTATTTCTGCGGTCACATGGGAGATCGAGACAAAGGTCCGCACGGCCTCTCAAGGGGTAACACCCCCGTCCGGGTGCCCACCGAACCGGATGTTTGTGCCAGAGTCCGTAAGGTCCGACGTTATCCGATGGGCTCATTCTTCCAAGGTAGCCTGTCATCCTGGGGTGAGACGTACCATGTTTCTGGTTAAACAACGGTTCTGGTGGTCAGGTATGGCTCGGGACATTGGTTTATTTGTTTTAGCCTGCTCCGTCTGTGCTGTTTCTAAATCTTCCAATCGACTCCCCGCTGGGCTCCTTCAGCCGCTGTTGGTTCCTTCGAGACCCTGCTCCCATGTTTCGCTAGATTTTGTCTCAGGTCTTCCCCCTTCTCAGGGGAACACGGTGGATTTGACCGTGGTGGACCGATTCTCGAAGGCAACTCATTTCATTCCTCTGCCCACATTACCCTCAGCCAGAGAAACAGCGGTTGCTGTCATAGATCACGTCTTTCGTTTACATGGCCTCCCGGTAGACGTGGTCTCTGACAGGGGGCCCCAGTTTGTGTCCAAATTTTGGAGAGTTTTGTAGATTGTTGGGGGCGACGGTTAGTCTTTCTTCCGGGTTTCATCCCCAGAGTAATGGTCAAACAGAGAGGGCCAACCAAGATTTAGAACGAGTGTTGCGATGTTTGGCTTCTCAGAACCCCTCCTCATGGAGCCAACAACTCTCATGGGTTGAGTACACACAACTCGTTACCAGTCTCTGCTATGGGTTTATCTCCGTTTGAGTGTAGCTTAGGGTACCAGCCACCACTTTTTCCCAGTATGAAATCCGAAGTCGCGGTCCCCTCTGCCCACGCATTCGTCCAGAGGTGCCGTCGCACCTGGAGCAGGGCCAGGGTGACGCCTCGCTCAAGGTGGGGGCCGCGCAGCAAGGTCCAGCCGATTCGCCTCGGTCGAACCTCCCGTTTGTGCATTAAAGAAACCGGGCGAGTCGGTCAAAAAGTGTGGCTTTCATCTAAGAATATTCCTCTCCGTACCGTCTGTAATAAGCTTGCTCCCAAATTTATTGGCCCATTTACTGTAACCAAAATTATTAGTCTGGTGGCAGTCTGCCTCAAACTTTCTCCAGCGTACAGGAGAATTAATCCGACGTTTCACGTATCTAAAATTAAGCTTGTTTTTCATTCAGCCATTAATCCGCCTGTCCCGGTTCCTCCCCCGCCGCGTGTTGTAGACGGGGAACCAGCCTATTCGGTAAAGCGTATTCTGGACTCAAGGCGGAGGGGAAGAGGATTTCAGTACTTGGTGGACTGGGAGGGTTACGGTCCGGAGGAGAGAAGTTGGGTACCTGCTAGGGACATACTGGATCACTCTCTTATCGATGAATTCGATCGACAGGTCGGTCTTCCTGGGAATGTCAGGAGGCATTCCTAAGGGGAGGGGTACTGTCACGGTTCATGGGTCCGGACGGTCTTTCTGTGTCTTGTCATGTGCTTGTATGTGCGTACGTCACTCGTTAGTGGTTGCAGCTGGTGCTCAATCAGAGCGTGCCAGCTGCAACTCGTTAGCGAGCCCTTAATAGGCCACTCTGTTCAATGTGTGTTTGTCAGTTCGTTATTCTCATGTTCCTGTCTCCCTGTCAGTTCTCTGTTTCCAGTTCTCGCTCAGTCAGGGTACGGATCTTCAGCCTTCTCCTTGGTTTGGTCAAACACAGTGGTTGAAGGGATTTCTCTGTGGAGCTCTGATTCCGACCAGGACCCGAGGATTATCTCTGTGTCTCCGTTATTGTGATTACTGAATAAACCTTACCTTTGCACTCGCACTTGGATCCTGACTCTTCTCTGCCGTGACACATTTTTATCAATTCCAAACCACACCAATCTTAACTACTATTGATTTTGTATTTAAGAATTTATAAGTGATATAATTGTCCATGAAGGCTGGAAGTGAAAAACTCAGGTATGCAGAAATATTAGGCATGTTTTCTTTTATTGATAAAATGAGCCAAAAAATAGATTCAACTCTGAATGAAAAGTCAAAAATGATAAAATCCCCATGAGAAATATTCAAAACTAATACAATACAGAAATTGCAAAGTTAAGACATGACCATTGGACAGCTAAATGTCACTGGGACAGCGGGGGTCAGAAAAAACAGGTGGAGAAGAAAAGAGCATGTTAACTGCAAAATAATTAATGTGAAGAATTAGGTGTAAAATCATCAAGAACAATTTCCAGCGCCAACATTTTCCAGAACTGCAACCTACCAGGAGTCTCCAGAAGTACAAGGTGTCAGGTCGAGATACTTTGCTTGGGTTATAAAAATACTTAAAAATGAGCCCTCCACTTAATAAGACAACAGGTGAAGGTGTGAAATACATGAAGACTGATTATTTATAGGCTTTATGGACAGAAAGTTGAGAGGAGTTGATCTTGAAAGGACCAGCACCACATCTCTGGTACCACTGTTTGAAGAAGTATCTTCAGGAGTCTAGCAGTTAAGTTTTAGGAGCTCATTTTTATTCCATCTCTTGCAGGATTGACTAAAAATGTGCTCCTAAAACTTACTGCCAGATTCTTGAAGAGAAATTCTTCAAGCATTGATAGAGGATGTGGTGCTGGTATTCAATTCAATTCAAGTGTATTTGTATAGCGCTTTTTACGATACAAATCGTTGCAAAGCAACTTTACAGAAAATTACGTTTCTACAATATTCAGTAGTAGCTTATCAGTGGTGACTGTAAAATTGATGTACATATGGCAGAAATGTAAGGTAAAATTCAGTTAATGACATAATCAAACAGACGATGAACACTATTAACAGCAAGTATTAGATGATGCAATCTAACTTATAGCAAAATGTGGTAGTTCTGTAAGTTGGTTGGCATCATCTGAGGTCCTCTGAAGGGTCATCTCTTTTCAGGTGTTCTGGATCCAGACTGAAGATTGTGTAAATCCTAGTTACCACGGGATTGAAACAGAGAAACAAATAGAGACATATTTAGCATAGCTGCTGTTCCAACCAAGTAAATTTTATTTGTTTAACCCAAGCTAAAGAATATTAATGTGCATTTGATTAGATATAACTTAATTAAAAGATTATGAGATGCATTATTTGACTGCTTGGCCAAAGAGATGTGTCTTTAATCTAGATTTAAACAGAGAGAGTGTGTCTGAATCCCGAACGTTATAAGGAAGGCTATTCTAGAGTTTGGGAGCCAAATACGAAAAAGCTCTAACTCCTTATAGGTATAGTGGACTTTGCTATCCTAGGTCCTACCAAAAGTCCAGAGTTTTGCGACCTTAGAGAGCGTGATGGTTTGTAGTGTGGTAGAAGACTAGTTAGGTATGCATGAGCTAACCCATTAAGGCCCTTATAGGCAAGTAATAATATTTTGAAACTGATACAGAACTTAATAGGTAGCCAATGCAGAGAATGTAAAATTGGGGTAATACCATATTTTCTTGACCTGGTAAGGACTATATCCGCTGCATTTTGGACTACCTGTAGCTTGTTTATTGAAGCTGCAGGTATGAGTAAATACAAATACAAAATTTATAGTAGTTATTAAGATTGATGTTGGTTTGGATGGTGAAAAGGTGCTTGGAAAAAAAAAATCTCAGATATCAACGTGCCTAATAATATGCATGTGTGGTGTAGATAGTCGATATAACTATAGATATAAAAGGTGCATTTCAATAAATTAGAATGCCGTGGAAGTAAAGTTCATTTATTTCAGTAATTCAAAACAAATTGTAAAACTTATGTAATAAATAAATTCAATGCACACAGAAGTAGTTCAAGTCTTTGGTTCTTTAAATTGTGATGATTTTGGCTCACATTTAACAAAAAACCCACCAATTTACTATCTCAACCAAATTAGAATACTTCATAAGACCAATAAAACAAATTTTTTTAGTGAATTGTTGGCCTTCTGTAAAGTATGTTCATTTACTGTAAATGTACTCAATACTTCGAAGGGGCTCCTTTTGCTTTAATTACTGACTCAATTCGGCATGGCATGGAGGTGAACAGTTTGTGGCACTGCTGAAGTGGTATGGAAGCCAAGGTTTCTTTGATAGTGGCCTTCAGCTCATCTGCATTTTTGTCTCTTGTTTCTCATTTTCCTCTTGACAATACCCCATAGATTCTCTATGGGGTGGTTCAGGTCTGGTGAGTTTGCTGGCAGTCAAGCACACCAACACCATGGTCATTTAACCAACTTTTGGTGCTTTTGGCAGTGTGGGCAGGTGCCAAATACTGATGGAAAATTGAAACAGATCTTCAAAAAGCTGGTCAGCAGAAGGAAGCATGAAGTGCTCCAAAAAAATGTTATTGGTAACACGGGTGCCGTGAAGTTGGTTTTCAATAACACAATGAACCAACACCAAGAGATGGACATTGCACCCCAAATCATCACAGAATGTGGAAACTTAACACTGGACTTCAAGCAACTTGGGGTATAAGCTTCTCCACCCTTCCTCCAGACTCAAAGACCTTGGTTTCCAAATGAAATACAAAAAAAATCTGAAAAGAGGACTTTGGACCACCATGGGCAACAGTCCGGTTCTTCTTCTCCTTAGCCCAGGTAAAACGCCTCTGACGTTGTCTGTGGTTCAGGAGTGGCTTAACAAGAGGAATACGACAACTGTAGCCATATTTCTTGACACGTCTGTGTGTGGTGGCTTTTTGATGCCTTGACCCCAGCCTCAGTTTATTCCTTGTGAAGTTCACTCAAATTTTTTGAATCGATTTTGCTTGACAATACTCATATGGCTGCGGTTCTCTCGGTTGGTTGTGCTTCCACACTTTTTCCTTCCACTCAAATTTCTGTTAACACGCTTGGATACAGCACTCTGTGAACAGCCAGCTTCTTTGGCAATGAATGTTTGTGACTTACCCTCCTTGTGAAGGGTGTCAATGATTGTCTTCTGGAAAACTGTCAGATCAGCAGTCTTCCCATGATTGTGTAGCCTAGTGAACCAAACTGAGAGACCATTTTGAAGGCTCAGGAAACCTTTGCAGGTGTTTTGATTTGATTAGCTGATTGGCATGTCACCATATTCTAATTTGTTGAATTGGTGGATTTTTGTTAAATGTGAGCCAAAATCATCACAATTAAAAGAACCAAATACTTAAACTACTTCAGTCTATGTGCATTGAATTTATTTAATACACACGAGTTTCACAATTTGAGTTGAATACTGAAATAAATGAACTTTTCCAAGACATTCAAATTTATTGAGATGAGACTGATATGGCCATCAATGGTGAAACCTGCTTTTTGCAGTGATTATGTGTGGTGTAGTTACGGAATCTACCAGCAGGGGTAAAGGCATAACATTAACCAGCTTATTCCTGACCCCTGGATGTTACACCTGGGGAATCACAGAATACCTCTGTGTGCCTACATGAACACTGTATGTGATTCCAAACATTTGATTGGGGAATTACCACAGACACTGGCTGTAAACCTTCAATATCATTGAAACGTACAGTGTCAGAAATGTATATGTTCCATGCAATGCAGGTTATTGAAACAGTGTGTTGAAACTAAACACTTAAAAATAAGCACTGTGAGTAGTGTAGTTAATTCCTCCACGTGTTCATAGCCGATGCAGTCTAACATTTCACTTTAACGTTTAGTTTTACAGATACTTATGAATGAGTGACGAGAGTAGAGTAGAAAAGAGTGAATAACCTCCTATGTGAGACAATAATTGATTCTTCACAAAAAATTGTCTGATGCTACAGACTTCATGCTGAGAGGCATATGACCACGAGAACATACTCAGAAAGCACATGTAGATAAGACAAGGCATGCCAGGAGTGTCAGCAGACACCACTCTCTGATCTAGAATCAGCTTTTCATAATTATATATAAGTCTATCGTTTTAACAATTGCAAATTTATTAAAAAAAAAAAACTTAAATAATTCCATTGCATAAGTATTCATAAGTATCTGAGACAGTTGAAATTTAGCTCAGGAGCATTCATATTGCTTGTAGATGTTACTACACTTCAAGTGAAGTTAACCTGTGGCAAATTCAATTGAATGGGTCTGATTTGGAAAGGCACACATGTCTTAATAAAAGGTCTAACAGCTGATAATGCACATCAGAGCAAAAACCAAGCCCTGAGGTCAAAAGAACAGCCTGTAGAGCTCAGAAACAGGTTTGCATCAAACCACACATCTGGGGAACAGTTCAGAAAAAAAATTCTGCTGCATTGAAGGTTCAAAGAAGCATGTAGCCTCCATTATCCATAATGGAAGACGTTTGAAACAACTAGAACTCTTCCTAGAGCTGGCCCTCCTGAGGGGCTCATCAGAGTAGAAGGAAAGCTCAATGCACCAAAATATTGAGATAGCTTTAATGAAAACCTAGTCCAGTGCATTCAGAACCTCAGACTGGGCAGAGGGTTCACCTTCCAACAGGACAATGAACCTAAACAAACAGCAAGAGTGGCTTATAGACAACTTTGTGAATGCCCTTGAGTGGCCCAGCCACAGCCAGGGATTGAACCCAATCAAATATTTCTAGAGAAACCTGAAAATGTGTGTTCGCACAATCCATCCTGATCAGAGCGTGCAGAGGTGCAAAGACGGGGAGGTGAGGAGTCGCAGGATAATTGCCAATGGTGATGTGCCAACGCCCCTGTCCCCGCCCCGCATACCCCCCCACACAAACCACCACGCAAGCGAGCTAAGGTGCCTTCAGCGGTAAGATAACTGAGGTGTTGCAAGTATGTATTCGCTTTTTATGAGATCCCGCCCCTCCCAACCCACCCCCCAGGTGACAGTTCTGTTTTTGCTTTGTCATTATGGTGTATGAATTGTAGATTGATGTGGGAAAAAAGTAATTTAAAGCAGTTGTGTGTATGCTGCAAGTAAAGCCTGAAATACGTGAAGTACGGGTTGATGAGTTACATTTGCAAGAGGCAAGGCTGTGTAGTAGGAATATCGAGGATAAGTGTGTGTGTGTGTGTGTGTGTGTTAATATTAATGTAGTTTTGTGCATAGACTAGAGCGAAACATCTTCTCATACTCATGTGAGAAGAGAGAAAAAAAAATAAAAAAGGCCAGAGGGAGCTAGTACAGTGCCAAAAGAAACACAAACACAGAACTATTATTTCAAAATTTGTCAAAGTTTAGTCACAAGGCTGAGCAACTGGAGGATTTTTGAAGCTAAGGGTAAACAAATATATTTAATATATATTTAGGCAGAGCACATGATAGTTTATGGAGTGATATTGCAAATAATTCTTCTTTTGAATTGAGTGTATGTGGTACACATTAAACTTTGTTAATCTAGTTAAAAGGGATAATTCACCCCTAAATGGAAATTTTGTCTTCATTTACTCACCCTCCTGTCGTGCCAAACCTGTATGACTTTTTTCTTCTTCTGCAGAACCCAAAAGAGGCTATTATGAGAATGGTGGTAACCTAACAGTTTGATTACCATTGACTTATTTCTATACAAAAGAAACATGTCTCAATAGTTGTCTTCGTTTCCACAGAAGCAAGAAAGTCGTTCAGGTTTGGAACAGGACATGAGGATGAGGAAATGATGGTGAACCATCCCTTTAAGCCCTTGAGGGCCTGATGCAAAGCTAAGGTCACCAAACCATAACTAATGTTTTAAGAGGCTGCAGTGAAGTTTCCGTGACTGTGCTGAAAATCCAGCAGTGAGGTAATTTAGACAGTAAGACATTACAAATATAATTTTCTCAATTCAGTACCGTTGATCGTGTAGAGTTCAGAGTGTAAGGAGCATATGAAGTGATGGGCATAAATGGATCAGGGGCAATCCCTATCACTCTGTCGTCATCATTCGTACCCTTGTATCTGTGTCTGTAATATTAGAAATAGAAAGACAGTAAGCACAAGCATCATGGTTCGGGTATTGGTTGCAATTAACCTTAGATAAAAAGATGATAATCGACTCTAACAGACTAAACACAACAAACAGTTCACTCTAAAAGTTATTACAACCTCAGGACGTATATGCCTTATATTAACTCACTCATACATTTTGAAATTGCAAACACACACACACACACACACAAAAAAAAAAATATATATATATATAATATATATATATATATATATACATAATATTTTGTGTTACCATGACAGCAAGTGTTAACTCGCGCAGTGGAAAATCCAGTATTTGAACAAGGTAGTTAATCACGGGGGTTGTAACATGTGAACAGTGTCAGTTCACATTTTGACCTTTTAAAATGGTGAGAAATGCATGAAGGAGGAACTTCATTTGACAGCAAGCAGTGGTTGGTTGAACGTCATACACTCTCCCCCCTCCTTGTTAAATGTGCAGAATTCAGTCTTTATTCAGTCAAACTAGCCTGACACTGGAATGCCGGTGGTATAACGTTTAAGGAAAAAACAATAACCGCTCTCATTCCAATTTTAACCAGAGAGCCAATTTCTTTGGTGCTCATAGATGGCAGAAGAGGCTTTGATAGAACCTAATGGGAAAAGTAGAGGGGTAAGTAGGCCTAATTTATTTTGCATATAGGATTTATAAGAATAATAATAATACGTGTTTAATGAATTCTTTAATTTTTGACGCAACCAAGAGTTTTGAGAAGGAGAAAATATTCGAAACATTAACATGATGGTTCCTCTAGATGAAAAGGCTATCACAATTCATGTCGTGCATATGTTAAATTCTCGTTTACATGGAGATTTTGGCTTTATAATGAAATCATCTCTTTTTTGTTCTCAAAATGTCTTTATTTTGTTCTCGTAATTGTCTGTAAATCTGCAGTTTAACTTGTAATCTCTTTAAAAGCGCAACTAATCTAAACTTAATTCATTGTATTTATTTAGCTATTTATAGCATATTTCCAAACTAAAAACTGTGTGTGTGTGTGTGTGTGTGTGTAAGAATGTCACTATCCAATCTGCATATATGGCTCATGAACCTGTGTTTTTTCACACTTCTGTGAAGGAAGCCCAGCAACACAGCAATATTACAATGTTTCTTACAGTTTCTATAAATTAATGTATTATCCTTATATGTTCAAAGGCAGCAGTCCAAAGTAAATTTTATTTGGTATTTTCCCATCATACAAACATTAAATAACAATGTTTCTCGCTTTTTTCATGCTTCTTCAAGCTTTAGGGTCATGTTTATAAATGCAAAGCATTTTTAGCAAGCAGCTGTCTAGCTATAGGATCTTAGAAAATAATAACACGAGTAGCACATCTTGTCAGGCAGAAAAAGAAAATGTTTATCACTAAATGTACTGTCATGGTACATTAGGTAGCACCAAACAGCATGGGTCACATAAAAAAAAAAAGATAATGTGAAAGCTGTCATGAACTTTCCCATTCATTTTCTGTGAGGGGATTAGACAAAAATGATTCAATAAAGATAAACCATAACAACTTAAGAGATCAATCACAACATTACAACCTTTGATTTAAAGGGAAAAAAAGAAAGAAAAAAGAGAAAATGACTCATCCCAACAAGAATTGCAAATTAATGATGTAATCACATTTTAAATGACTGTACAATGATATGTCATTGATCCTGAGCTCTTCGTAGGCCTGTCTGGAAAGGTTTCCACGTTATTGTGGAATTTCTTTATATGAAGACAAAAATGAGGTTTTTACTTCTTTACTGCATCTTGTGGACATCTAGTGCCTGTTGCAGAGAAAGCTATCTTTCTGAGAGCCCTGTGTTCTCTTTCTGTGGTCCCACCCATAACATTTTGAGTATATATAAGCTCAGACCCTGTTTATAGGTTTTTACTGTAATTTTACTGTTTTTAAAAAAAAATGTTAAAGTTGCTTTTTGAGAATATTATATCAGTCTCCAACTATGCATTATTAATTCATTGTACAATACATATAAAATAAAGTTAAGATGGTTTGTGAAATATAACAAAGGAATTACTGTTTATTTCTATTTTTGCTCTTTTTACACATTACTTATTCACAATTGACAATCTCTCCCTTCATACTTTGAGTTTTCCACTTCTTCTCAACTGAGACATTTTTTGTTTCGTTTTTTCATTTATCTGCTTTCCCACTTTTGGCAGGTGATGATAGTGATTTTGTACATGTGCAGGGTAATTATAGTAACTCAGTTTGCCTGGGCAGTGAACACTCATGCCAGATCTAGTCATGGTTCACTTGCACGCTAATGCAGTAATGCAGTCACATGCTGAATGGATCAGCGCCAGAGTCTAATACTTTAGACTCAGTTTACGGTTTATAAACAATATAACATTTGTGCTTAAAGTGTGATGTTGTACTCCAAAGAGAAAATTCTTACTTTATTGTGCACATTGATTGCAGTGTGTATTGAATCAAATATTTCTGTAAATTACTCATTCTTTCTATATACATTGGTTTCGCCATAGAATTCTGGGTCCTTTGCACAAATTTGTGTTTGATCTTAGCCTGGCTTGCCCTAGGACATCGTTGTTGGCCCCTCTAAGCCTCTGGAAGCTATGCACACAGTTCCCCTTTTCCCCCTGATCACAATGTCCCTGTGCCTATATAAGCAGCAGTGTTGAACACCCAAAGCTGCTTATAAACCTGATTGATGATTAAAGAAAAGTCTGTTTATATCCATATAGTTTTTTAAGCCAAAACAGCTTCCTTGTAAAAGCAGCTTCATGTTATAAACAATGTAATAATGTGATTTATCTAAGTGCCAGACATACTATGAAAAGTGTACATCCAAAAACAAGGATGTCTGTTATTATAAATGGCTACCTGACTCATGGTTGTCTATCACTTGTTTCTCCAGCATCTAACCTCATCCCTGTTGGCGGTAGCGTTCCTCTCTTCCTTTGGGAGCTCCATGCTGTATGGTTATAACCTGGCTGTTGTTAATTCTCCTGCAGAGGTGAGTGACACCACAAACACAATTTTTCACATAGCCTCACATAACTCTTTTTTATGCAGTGGATTGAATCACCTACTTGGTGATTCAATCCAGATGATACAAACTCATCTACATATTAGCTAGCCTGAGAGTGAGTACATTTTCATTTTGGGGTGAACTATTCCTTTAAGTGTGTGATTTAAGTTAGTTAAAAATCGTTAGATAATTGGTTCTCATATTGATGCCTAACATATATTATAACTGTTTAAGCATGACTGGTAATGTCCATTCATGTCCATTTGTTTTTCACACAGTACATAAAGGACTTTTATAACCAAACCATTGTGAGGCGGAATGGGTCAGGAATGGATAAAGAGTCTCTCACACTTATTTATTCAGTCACTGTGTCTATATTTGCCATTGGAGGCCTGGTGGGCTCTCTCACAGTGGGAATGCAAGTTACCAGATTTGGGAGGTACAGTACGCAGCTTATAAATGTTTCCCCTCTATTAAACTTAATACGAATAGTTTCTGAAATGTTGACTCATTGAATCAGCTGGCCAGAGTTCAATAGCTACTTGAATGCGTTGTGCAGCTTTCTAATTTGTAGGAGAGGGACACTGGTACACAGCACAGTTCTGGTGTTTATCGCCGGAGTGCTGATGGGCTTCAGCCGATTATGCGGATCTCCAGAGATGATCATCATTGGGCGCTTCATTGTAGGGATACACTCAGGTTATTAGTTTCATTGAATATGGAAGGCCTTCAATGCCAAAACTCACTCACCATGTAATTTCCATAACATGACTTTCTTTTTTTTTTTTCTGTGGGACATAAAATACGATTTTTTTTATGGTTGACTCAGTTTTTTTTTCTTTTTATTATGAACAGCGGAATACATTTAACAATATTAGTGTAGTCCTTTCTTTCTTAAATATGTACACAGCAATTTGTCTACTTATATTGGATTTTAATTTTCTCCTTTGAATTTATTGAGCTGCTGTACTGATATATGCTTCTCTGTTGTGCTTCTGCAGGGATTTCTCTCAGCGTAGTGCCCATGTATCTGGGAGAAATTGCTCCAAAGAATCTCCGGGGTTTCCTAGGACTCCTGCCCAGCATCTTCATCTGCATAGGAGTGTTTATCGCTCAGATTCTGGGACTCCATGAGATCTTGGGCAAGGTGGTTCCCCTCCATTTTATTTTATAACATTGTTTGTCTTTCTCTGTTATGAACATCAGAGATTAATTGATATTTTTTTAACCTTTGTTGTGGCAACATGTTTTAAACAGAACTGTTTCTGCTTTACCTTCAGTCTTGTTAAGTCTTCTTATCATGATCATTTGGTTGTTCCACACAGGAAGAGCACTGGCCTCTGTTCCTCTCTCTAGTTGTGGTGCCTACATTCATACAGCTCATGCTGTTGCCATGGTTCCCAGAGAGTCCGAGATATCTGTTGATGGAAAAGCGGAACATTCATGCCACTATCACAGGTAAAGACTTATATTTAAAAGAACAGTTCACCCAAAAATAAACATTTTATTAACCATCATGCTGCTCCAAATCCATATTACAGTCTTTCTTAAGTGGAACACAAAAGGTGATTTTTTTTTCAAGAATACCCTAAAGATGATTATTGAATAGCAACATTTTGCTTCACACAGAGCAATTGCATAACTTCAGAAGACTTATATACCTCTTGTATAAATTGCATGGACTACTGTATGAACTATGATACTGTTATGGTGCTTTTGTCCTTTGAAAACCTTTTATCATGCATTGTAATTTTATGGAAAAAAGTGACCACTGCATTCTCTGGTGTGTAAACCCTAGTAAAAAATAATATGTTTAAAATACATTTCATACTAAGTATAGTTCAAATCTATTAACATATTTACTGGCATATTGCTTAAGACTTACTGATATAAACATTTGAATTAAACTTTATTTGGAGTTCTACTTGTGCACAATGCACATTTCTTAATATTAAGTCTAAAATGTGTTTTAATGTCAGTGTTGATGAGGATTGTATGATCTTTGAACAATATCGGTCTTTAAATGCGAGATACTTAAAGTGTACCCGACGTATACTTGCAATAGTTACACTTAAACACAATCAAATATACTTCAGTATGTCTTTAGTTGGACTTCAGCACTATTTCTGCACAATTAAAGTGCATGTAAATGTATATGTAATATACTTAGCATGAAGTACTTGTATTTCAAATACATTTAGTATATTTATTTTTCACTATAGGGAAGTTTGAAAAAAAAATCTATCTCTGTTTTACAACTTAATATCTTCCATGAAAAAACAAAATCTAGAAATTCTTCTGAATGTTCACTGCATTAAGGTTGATTGAGTTGTGTTGGAGGGATTAGTGGCCACACCAGCAGACTCTCATAAGCTGTTATTGTTCATACTGTGATCTCAGGCTTCAGAAGCCGACACTACAAAGGCCCATCGGTCATACAGCAGCTACCAGGCAGGAGAACTCACTGACTGCAGCAAAGAATGTGAGGGACTGGATTAGAGGAGAGTAGCAGAAACATTCAATCATTTCAATACAGAATCATTACATATTTGTGTGATTTAAATGTAAGAACATGTACCTCTTGAAGGATGACTAGATGAATGAGATAATTAATGAAACATTTACATATCTTAGATAACTAGCTCAGAGAACTACGGCTCAGAGAACAACCTCAAATCTGTACGCTTACACAAGGACAAGACACACAATGCATGAATGTCAGGATCCTGTCACCAAACTAAGAATAAGATCAATGAAGGTGACAGGACCCTGACACTATTGTTTTGCTTTAAAACAATGTGCATTGTGAAAGACACTGTATTAATAAAATGGACTATTTTTAATTATTATTATTATTTTATTTATGAGGGACACCTTATCATACTTTTAAAATATGTTTATGTATTGCATAACAATATTTGTTAAAAGAATTTACTTGAGTGCGAACAAATGTAACGTTTTCAACACTAAATGAAAATGTATTATAGTTTACTTTTATATAAGATGCAGTTAGCTTGAACTGTGTATTGTAAAGAATGCATCTTTATATGTAATTTCAGAATGACTTTTATTGTCTTTGAAAAATGGTTAAAGTGCACTGCCAAATTTACTGACAAGCATTTATGGCATTTCTATTGAAACCTTTATGTCATGTATATAAATATATTTGTAATTCCACATTTCCAATGATGTTGTAATTTAGTGCATTTAAAATATATTAACTTAAATGTAATATAGAATAACACTACATTTAAAATGATAATCAAGTACTTCACATGTGCTTTAGTATGTTCAAAACATGACAATAAATGTGCATTAAAGCACAACGAAATAATATTAAAACAATTTAAACTGTACTTTAAATTAAAACATTATTAAAAAGGGGAACTTCTTAAAATTGTAGAGGTACCAGAGTATTCTGCTGTTTTGACGTGATCTGATATAATCTGATCAAATTATATAATGATGTTCAGATTCTGATTCCTCTTTGCAGCACTGAAGTGGTACCGTCCCAAAAGTAACATCCAAGCTGAGGTGGAGGAGATGCAGGAAGAGCAGCGCTCTCTGTCCTCAGTAGAGACTGTCTCAGTATTGCAGCTCGTCAGGGATCCGTCTGTTCGCTGGCAGGTTGTTACAGTCCTTGTGGTCAATGCTGGCATGCAGCTGTCTGGAATCGATGCGGTGTGTGTGTGTTTTTAGCATGGTCATGATGAACATAAAATGACTATAACATTATTTGAGATAATAAAATGGTTTCAATTCCTAGATCTGGTTCTACACCAATGCCATCTTTGAGAATGCGGGTATTCCTGCCCATCAGATTCAGTACACAACCGTGGGCACTGGAGCCATAGAGGTCATCGCTGGACTCATAGGGGTGAGAACACAATGACTGCTACCAAAGGCATACATTAAATACTGGGAAACCATGTTTCATTGTCTCCTGCAATTGTGATTCTCGTGTGCATACATTTAGGCTGTTTTTGTGCAGCAGTAAAAACTCAGTATAAACACACAATATGACTGCAGAGTCTATGCTGAGTAAAAATGCTCTAGAATGGCAAATATAGATGTCTCCTAAGTAACACTGTGAGTAATTCATAATCTTTTAATTCTCTGGATGTTGTCCAGTGCTTTGCTATTGAGCGTGTGGGTAGGAGGCCTCTGATGATTGGTGGCTTCAGCTTTATGGGTGTGTGCTGCGCTGGAATCACTTTCTCCCTACTATTACAGGTAAATATGAACACCATATTTACTTGCTAATTATGAACATGTTTACTTACTCTTAATCACTTCAAGAATATTATTGACCATTGAGTAATAATTAGTTATTAGTTATTAATTAATTAGTTATTACTAATTATATCTTATTATTATTATTATTATTAATAATAATAATGTTTCTTGCAGCAACTCAACTATTAAAATGGTTTCTGAAAGGAATCACGGACCCACTGAGGCAGAAGTAATAATGTGCAAATGAGCCTATTCGACACATTTGAACTAACGGTGAAGAAAGTGGGCAGCCTTGTTTGTATGCGGTGCTTTGGTGCTACAACACTCTTCTGGGTCACTCGGGGAATGTGATGTTTCATGAATGATCTTGTGTCATAGATCCCTTACAAAAACCAGTACAATAGCCCCCATATGACAAGTAATATAGAGATTTTATTTGCAAGCCTTCCGAAGCCATACAATAGTTTGTGTAATGAACAGACTAAAATTAGAGCTTATAATAATAATAATAATAAATGTTTCTTGAACAGCAAATCAGCATGATTTCTGAAGGATCATGGTGACACTGAAAGCTGGAGTAATAAATGCTGAAAATGAGCTTTGATCACAGGATAAAGTACCTTTGAAATATATCCAAGCAGGTATTTAAACTAGTGAAAAATATTTCACAATAACGGCCTTGTATTTGGATGAAAATAATCCAGGCTTGGTGAGCAGAGATATTCTTTAAAAAAATTCAAATCTTATGTTCAAAAAATTTGAATGGGTTATAAAGTCTAGATTCCACATATTTCCAGGCGGTTGGTGAGCCTAAGCACGTCCTGTATTACAAGATTTTATTTTATTTATGTGTATATATATGGGATGTTTATATATACAGGGGGTACCGGAAAGTATTCAGACTCCTAATGTTTCAGCGTTCGTATATTTGCAGCCATTTAAATCATTTAAGTTAATTTTTTTTCCTCATTAATGTACACCCAACACCCCATATTGACAGAAAAACAAAGCATTGTTGACATTTTTGCAGATTTATTAAAGAAACTGAAATATTACATGGTCCTAAGTATTCAGACCCTTGCTCAGTATTTAGTAGAGCACCCTTTTGATCTAATACAGCCAATAGTCTTTTTGGGAAAGATGCAACAAGTTTTTCACACTTGGATTTGGGGATCCTTTGCCATTCCTCCTTGCAGATCCTCTCAGTTCTGTCAGGTTGGATGGTAAACGTGGTGGACAGCCATTTTTAGGTCTCTCAGAGATGCTCAATTGGGTTTAAGTCAGGGCTTGGCTGGGCCATTCAAGAACAGTCACAAGAGTTGTTGTGAAGCCACTCCTTCGTATTTTAGCTGTGTGCTTAGGGTCATTGTCTAACCTTCGGCCCAGTCTGAGGTCCTGAACACTCTGGAGAAGGTTTTCATCCAGGATATCCCTGTACTTGGCCGCCTTCATCTTTCCCTCGATTGCAACCAGTAGTCCTGTCCCTGCAGCTGGAAAACACCCCACAGCATGATGCTGCCACCACCACCACCATGCTTCACTGTTGGGACTGTATTAGACAGGGGATGAGCAGTGCCTGGTTTTATCCACAAATACCGCTTAGAATTAAGGCCAAAGTTTATCTTGGTCTCATCAGACCAGAGAATCTTATTTCTCACAATCTTGGAGTCCATTAGGTGTTTTTTAGCAAACTCCATGCAAACTTTCATGTGTCTTGCACTGAAGAGAGGATTCCGTCGGGCCACTCTGCCATAAAACCCAGACTGGTGAAGGGCTGCAGTGATGGTTAACTTTCTACAACTTTCTCCCATCTCCATCTCTGGAGCTCAGCCACAGTGATCTTTGGGTTCTTCTTTACCTCTCTCACCAAGGCTCTTCTCCCACGATAGCTCAGTTTGGCAAGACGGCCAGCTCTAGGAAGGGTTCTGGTGGTCCCAAACGTCTTCCATTTAAGGATTTTGGAGGCCACTGTGCTCTTAGGAACCTTAAGTGTAGCAGAATTTTTTTTGTAACCTTGGCTATATCTGTGCCTTGCCACAATTCTGTCTTCAGGCTTCAGTTCTTCAGGCAGTTCCTTTGACCTCATGATTCTCATTTGATCTGACATGCACTATGAGCTGTAAGGTCTTATATAGACAGATATGGACCTAATCAAGTCCAATCAGTATAATCAAAAACAGCTGGACTCAAATGAAGGTGTAGAAACACCTCAAGGATGATCAGAAGAAATGGACCGCACCTGAGTTAAATATATGAGTGTCACACCAAAGGGTCTGATACTTAGACCAGGTGATATTGGCCGTTTTTTTTTTAATAAATTTGCAAAAATGTCAAGAATTCTGTGTTTTTCTGTCTATATGGGGTGTTGTGTGTACATTAATGAGAAAAAAAACTTAACTTAATTAACTTAAATGATTTTAGCAAATCGCTGCAATAACAAAGAGTGAAAAATTTAAGGGGGTCGAATACTTTCCGTACCCACTGGATAATATTATATATACTCTATATATACATAGCATTCAAAAGTGGGCAGTAAGATTTTCAATAAAGTATTGATCTTGGTTCTTTGTCTGTATGAGGCTCACGTATCCTTCATGCGGTATGTACAGTGTGGGTGTGTGGTGGAATCAGCGCAGGGGATTCTGCATGGCCTGGTGAGGATTTCTGACACAGGAATTTATTCATCATTTATGCTTTCCTCTATATCAACTCTTAAAGGTTGCCTTTATTATTTGGAACGGGCTAGCCTAAAGTAGGTCATACTCTGGAATGATGTTAAAGAATTAATAATTTTAAACATGAAGCCAAGTTTGTACCATAACGCAGGGGGGGTGTGCGAATCGGTCCTCTGGAGAGCCGCAGCCCTGCAGGATTCAGACTCCACCCCTCATTACAAACTCACATGCCTGTAGCCTCCTAGTCCGGTTAGAACCTTGATTAGCTGTTCTAAGGGGTGTTTGAGTAGGGTGAAGCAACAAACTCTGCAGGGCGCGGCTCTCCAGACCGAGGTTGCACCCTGCCATAAAGCATTTTATTGGAAGACTAGTGCCACTGCGGTGAAAGAGTATTTGTTTATTGAAAAGAAAAAAATGCCATTGCATCATGTTAGAGCTCTATGCTACACGACATATCATATAGCAGTGTTGCTTTTTAAATTATTAAAAAATGCATCATATTTAATGTGACTGTAATGCTGTTATATATGTTGTTCCTGCACAGCTGGTGTCCCCGTTATCATGACAGGAGAGATATTTAACAATCCCATCGACCTTACTGCCTAAATTTGTAGGTGGCGTTCTCAACGATATCTACATTCCTTGGGATTTGTCTGTCAATCCATCAGGAAGTTGTTAAAAAATCCACCATCTACCTTTTATAAAATGTTAAAATTACAAAAAACATAATTTACAAAACAAAAATGGACAACACATACACTCCTAAAAAATGCGGGGTTGTTTTCAACCCAAGTTGGGTCAAATATGGACTCACCCACGTGGTTAAAAAGCTCATTAAAACTGTAACCAAAAATTAACCCACCAGTTGGGTTAGTCCATTTTTGACCCAACATTGGGTTGAAACAACCCAGCATGTTTTAGAGTGTCATATAGGATTGTTTGTATATATATATATTATATATGTTGTTTACTAAAGATTGAATGATAAAATAAATATAATTATATGTTGACAGCATATGTTGCTATATAATACCTTCATAAAATCATCATATATATATTGTCACGGGTTGCTGGGGAAAGGAGCTTGAAGGAGGCAGATAGTCAAACAGTCTTTAATAAATACACATGGGAAAGTAGGAGAAAACAACCTTTTTACACGACGGAGACAGGACAAAGAAACTGAGGAAAGGCAGGGCTATAAATACTTAACCAAACGATGGACTAATGAGATGATTGATGAACACAGGTGGAAACTAATGAACTAATCAAGCAACTCAGGAAAACTCGTGAACCATGGCGGAAAACAGGTAGGCCAGGAGGCACGGAGGTGTGGGCTTCGGGGAGGTCATGGTGGAGGACCTTCGGGCGCTTCCAGGTCCCGGCTCGGCCACATGGCACGGATATATGGCCATTTTCCATTCTTGGGAAAACTAGAGTTTCAATGCCGGCGAGTAGAGGGCGCTCTGGAGGAGCGGGCTCCGGGGGGCGCTCGGAAGGAGCGGGCACTGGAGGACGTTCGGGAGGACCGGGCTCTGTAGGGCGCTCGGGAGGAGCGGGCACTGGTGGGCAGTGCTGGGGGGCAGGAAGTGGGCACGGGGAGGAGCTGGGGAGGGAGTCTGTCGGGCGCTTGGAAGCGGGCACTGGAGGGCGCTCCGGGCTCTGTAGGGCGCTCTGGAGGAGCGGGCACTGGAGGGCGCTCTGGAGGAGCGGGCACTGGAGGGAGTTCTGGAGGAGCAGGCACTAGAGGGCGCTCTGGAGGAGCGGGCACTGGAGGGAGAGTCTTTAATAAATCCACATGGGAAAATAGGAGAAAACAACCTATTTACACGACGGAGACAGGACAAAGAAATTATGAAAAGGCAGCGTTATAAATACTAAACCAAACGATGGACTAATAAGATGATTAATGAGCACAGGTGGAAACTAATGAACTAATCAAGCAACGCAGGAAAACTAGGTCAAGGCAGCGAGAACAGAAACACAGAACATAAACGTGACATAGATATTATTAACGTTAGTAAATACAGCATACACATTTTTATGGAGATCTTAGGTTTGTTATAAACTTACATCTTCATCTATGAAAATTATGTATCGCCCTATAGGTATCATATACGATAATATCACTCTTTATGTAGGGCCATATTTATCATATGTTACATTTCCGTATGTGTTTAACTGCAAATTATATTGTCAGCATACTAATTGTTTATTTTCACATTAAATTGGACTTTTAATGTCAGATTTTCATTGAATTTTCAGATGTCAGCTGGTGCGTTCTGTTATCTGGTGTTCTGTGGTGTGTGTGTGGGGGTGGCAGCCTACGTGTTCTTCATCATCCCTGAAACAAAGAACAAAACCTTTGTGGAGATCAGTCAGATGTTCGCTTCAAGAAATGCTTGTGAAATTGAAAACCAGCCGCTGGGAATCACTGACCAACTCGGGCTCAAAAAAATGAATGGGTATGGTGCACTGGTGCCTGGAGATGTGGACAAAATGGACAGGACCGAGAAATAGTTGTGAAGAAAGAGGCCAGTATATGCTGTGTTCTGGTGCTACAAGCCACTCTTCTGTGCACTGCGAGAATGTGATGTTTTCCTGAATTATCTTGTGTCATTAGATCACTTATAAAAGCACCATTAAAGTAGCCCATATAGAGCTTTTATTTCCAAGTCTTCTGAAGCCATTCAATCGTTTGTGTAATGAACAGACTAAAAACAGAGCTTATGCAGTAGTTGGAAATCAACATCTCATATTATTGTTCGACTAGTAACCAAATGTCAAATCTGTACAATAGATGCCATGTTTTGAGAGTTTCTAAACTCTCCTGTTCATATTATAATGTCATTAACTGCATTTTTCTCAAGAAAGATTGCAGCACATTCAAATTGGAACTTCCTGAGAGCTTCAGTTTTGGTTTGTTCCTCACACAAAGCTTTCGTAGGCCTTCTGAAGTCTAAGAATATAGAACACATGTCATGGACTACAGTACAGTTCAAAAATTTGGGGTTGGCAAGATTTTTTATGCTTTTGAGCGAGCTCTCTTCTGCTCACCAAGGCTGCATTAACTTGACCTAAAATACAGTAAAAACAGTAATATTGTTAATTTTAAAATAATTGTTTTCTATTTTAACATATTGTAAAATGTAATTTATGGTGAAAAGCTGAATTTTCAGCTGAATTACTCCAGTTTTGTGTCACCGAGCCTTCAAAAATCATTCTAATATGCTGATTTGGTGCTCAATATTTTTTTTTTACTATTATCATCAATGTTGTGTCTTTAATGAAAGTTCAAAATAACAGCATTTATTTGAAACAAAAAAAAATGAAATAATTTATTTCCAAAAAAAAAAAAACCTCGCTGACTCCAAATATTTGAACAGTGGTGTACTTTTGTATATAGAAAAATGAAGTCTTTTTATATAACCTCAGGTTGCATTGCAGGTAAACTGTTCTTGTTCTGCAAATCACTTTAAATAAGACTGCATCTGCTAAATGACAGAAAAAAGAAAAAGAGGATTTATATTCCTCCTACCTGTTGAAATCTGTGACTGTCAATCTAACATGGCTAAAAGTATTATTGTTGTTGTTTTTGTTGTTGTTGATGATGATGTTGTTGAAGTTTAGTGAACTGTCCCTTCAGTAGTTTTATTTGCAGCCTTATGAAAGCTATAACGTGGCCAAAGTATCTTAATGGATTGTATTTTCCTTAAGCTATATCGTTTATACAGTTGTCTCCCTTATTTATGTAAGGGAGTATGTTCTTGCTACATTAGTAGTTTTATTCCAGAACATAAGTTTATTTGCCTTTATGGGGTACACATAATAATAGTAAATTGACTTTAATGTATTAAATAAAATTGATAACAAAATAATGATAACCAAACTATGATAAAGCAAATCAAGTATCTGAAAATCAATGTTGTAAATGTTAAATGTGCTGTAAGATATTGTTTAACAACAAGTCAATATGTTGTTTTCAAGTATAAATACAACATCTTTTTGTCATGTCATGTGACTGACTTTATTAATATGTAGTATGTGTATTGGTCAAAGACATTCAGTCTGACATGTGCAGGAAAAAAACAGCAGAGGGCGCACCAGGACATAAATATGACCACAATTTTCTAAAACATTTTCTGGATGATATAGGACAGGGGTCTTCAATGTGATGATCCCAATGTGAAGGACCCCCTTTCTAAAAAATAAAGGCAGCTGTCCTATATATTTCCATGTATTAAGATTAATGTATACTGTCTGAGGACAGGTGTTATGCTGTAAATAGAGTACAACATGTCTGTAAAATTAAATAATTAGCTCTTATATTGTTCACAATTAATTTGGACTAAAGCCAACTGAAAATATAAAAAATATTATCTGGAAAATATTATCTTAAATATTAGACCTTAGAGAAAAATAATGTAGCACAATGTACTGTTGTAATATGAAGAAATTTTCTGTTTTGCTCTTCCACTGGTGTTAAGTTAACTTAACTTAACAGAAATGATACTGGTAATTTTTTTGCCAGGACATTATCCATTTTTCTATGGATTTTTTTAATATAGCGTAAATGTATAAACCTGAAGCTAAAAATATACAGCGCGCGTTTAAAAACCTTAATCTTAATCAGTTTTTTTTTACAGTTTTAAAGGGTCGTCGGATGCCCATTTTCCACAAGTTGATATGATTCTTTAGGGCAGTGATCCTCAAATCTGGCTCGCGAGATCCACTTTCCTGCAGAGTTTAGTTTACCTGAGTGTGCTTATCAATGTCTTCAGGATTATTAGAAAATCACAGCTAGGTTTGTTTGATTAGGGTTGGAGCTAAACTCTGCAAGAAAGTGGATCTCGCAAGCCAGATTTGATGATCACTGCTTTGGGGTCTTAATGAAAAAATCTATAACATACTTTGGTTAAAAATTCTCAATGGTAGTGTAAAAAAACACCCTTTTTACCCTGTCAAAAACAGCTCTCCATCACAGCAAGCCATTTTAGTCATGTCCTTTAAATTTATGCCCCCCCCCCCCCCCTCTGCTCACAGCCGGTGCGCCCTCTCTTCCGGGTGAACGCCATCTCATGAGACTGTTTACTTTAGCCGCGGAACTTGCTAACTAACACGTTATTAGGAAAGGCGATTTGCAAAGATTCATAAAATAACCTTATAGTCACTTCTTCTGTAGATAAGGCTGGATCACGAATGATTCGAGCAAACATAGACGCATTTAGGTAGATCGGGAGGTGCATTACCTTCAAAAACAAAGGTAACATTAATCCTCTGCATCTTCAAGTGGCTCAGATGTCGGGAGTAAATGACAACAGCTATGTTCATTATTACATCCAACAACAGAACACCTCAATCGCTTAGGAGCCATTCTTGTCTACATCTGCTCCGGCGGTGAAACAATGGCGGACTGATGACAGCAACACGGGGGTCTAAGATAAAACGCAAGTATCAATCAACAATCGTGGGAGGGGCATCTGAGATCGGCTCGATTTGAGAAAGGGGACATGATTTAACAAGATTAAAAAAAAACACTGGGTGGATCTTTATTATTATTATAGGGTGGTTGTGTACACAGACTGCCAGCACACATTTCATTTCAAACAAATTGTAAAAGAGCATGTCGCATCCGATGAACTCTTTAAGGCCAAAAAACTGTTACTTATCCAAGGAATAGCACTGTAATTCTTTGCCTCACTTTTTCCCCTAAAATTTTTAAACATTTTGTTTAAAGACATACAACTAACTCAGTCTTCAGTTTTTCATCTTCCAGGACCTCAGATAACAGTAATGGTAAAAGTTGTCACCTGATCGCCTTGTACCATTGGCATCACTCTGAGAGTGGGGTGGAGTATCCAATCACATGGCCTGCTGGGCTTTGAGTGACAGAGCGGCAGATACAGAGAGTGTTTGATCGGTTGACACTCCTCTCTCAGTTCCACCCGAGACATGCAAGCACACACTGTCACTGACAGATTGTGTCAAGTGTCCACTGAGCCTTTATCACCTACATCAATCTATCCGCCCTTCGGCCCTATTAAGCACGCACGCGCACACACACACACACCATCTCCCCAAATCCCCCACCCATCCACTGTCAAGAGTACCAGCACATACCAGTCAGGTGCTTTCAACACTCGAAAAACTTACCATGGAATTCCAGCTCTGTCTTATCTCTCCTGTATGGCACAGCATGTTTTTCATACCTGTCTAAGCTTCCTGTGACTCCAGACATTTCATCCACAGGAAACCCTGGAGAGCCAAGTCTTATTTTTCATACAGTTAGGTATTTTTGCTGGGAAAAAATCAGATTACTGCACACAGAATGATATGTTCTGTTATTTAAGGATTATGCTGTTTCTCTGATAAAGTCAAATGATTATCAGTATTATTATTATACAATGATTTATATTATAATGAATAAAAATGTATATAAATTATATAAACATGAATAAATGTTTATTGATAAATGATTATTATGATTATTATTACATCATCTGTATATCACTGTTACTGTATTTTTTGTGACACATATAACTGTGTGTGTGGTGTGTGTGGTGTGTGTTTTTTGTGAGTGTACAGAAGCTTCTTAGGTGATTAACACATCGACAGTCTCAAACTGGTGCTACAGAGCGACTGCGTATGTGTACAGATAATGGAGATGATGGATGCCTGAAGAGGGACAGAAATGCCTCTGGAATGTATGTGGCAGTCTCATGTTCGAATGTGTCCTTCAAAATGTTCTTGAAAGCATTCCAGACTATTGTGACACGACCCAGCAAAAACAAAAAATATTTTATTGTATATTTACATGTAAATGGTGTACATACTGTGGAGGCTGCAGGGTTCATTTAATTATAATTTATGCATTTAGCAGACGCTTTTATCCAAAGCGACTTACAGTGCATTCAGGCTATGTGTATATTTATGGCTAGGTTATGTGCCATTCAGAAATGAATTTGAGAATTACTTTTAAATTCTAAGCAATTCTTGGATTTAAAATAAATGTGTATCTGCAATTTGAATTTGATTGGAAGGAAATAGATTTATAATTAAACATTTTATCCAGAAAAGCAAAAGTTGTTTTAGAGACAAGAACCTAGTTTGACAGTTAAAAAGTCTTCAAGTTTAAAGGTTTGTTGGCCTTAAAGTGAAAATGAAAATTATCTCATCATTTACTCATCCTCATGTCATCCCAAGTGTATAGACCAACTGTATGACTTTCTTTGTTCAAATGAACAGAGATTTTTAGAAAAAAAACAATCCATATTTCTGATTCCATCCAATGCGAGAGGATGAAATCCTAAAAGTTGACGCTTAAAAAATGAGAAGCAAAGCTATTTATTCACTAGAAGATATTGATTCATCAACTGGGATCATATGGATTATTGTTATCTTCGTTTTGCGTGGTTTTTGTAGTGTCAGCTTTGAAGGACCCATGCACTTGCATTATATGAATAGACTCACAGAGATGGATTATTTTTCTAGAAATCTCCATTTTTGTTCATATGAAGAATAAAAGTAATTTACATTATGGACAGCATAAAGGTGAGTAAGCCTAAATAAAAGTTACTTTTAAATGTACCTTTAAAGGAAGAGTTCACCAAAAAATGTCAATGTGCTGTTTATTTATTCACTCTCAGTAAACAGTGAAGATGATTTTTGGCTGAACCCATGGTCCTTGCCAATTCAAAATACATAAGTTAATTTGTGTATGAGCTTTAGGAGATTCATAATTTTATAGACATTACAGGTGTGGTCTGTTTGAGATGAAGAATTTAAAGGATGGAGTGAAGATGGGGTCAGAAGAACATGGTTCTGTAGGGTTTGTCATCCTCTAACAATTTTTTTGGGGGTCACAGCGCAAGATGGGGTCACATTTAACCCTCTTGCCACACACACACTCATGTACAGTTTCACCTCTGTGACAGACAGATGATTAGTTCTCCAGGCTGGCTGAGGGAGAGAGGAGTCCTGTTTCCATGATGCAATAGCTGACTTTTACAGTGACTTTTACAATTGTAGAGAGACTGGTGCACCATGGGATATCTGGAGCACTCAGGATGCCAGCAAACTAATGTCATACCAAATACCAATCAAAACCACCAGGTAAGATTTATCATGTCAGATCACTGCGTATTTCACCCTACAAACATTTCTGTCTGTCTTTAACAAGAGTGGCTATATAAAAATCTCTTTTTCTGAACAATAAAGAATGTTTTCTTTATCTATAAAAGCATATGTAAGACTATGAATGAATCATGACATTCCAAGTATTACTAATGCTGGACTATCAAGGAGTATTTTAGACTTGGTTTTTAAATGTTTAGTTTCCATGGACACACTAATATGACGAGGGACCCCCTTTCTAAAATATAAAGTCAGCCTTTATATTCTCAAGCCATTTATATATAAAATGTAATTGTTCTAAATAGAAGTACTTGTAAAATATTATGTGGAAAATAGTCAGTGTCTGTTGAGTTGACATCTATTTTCTTCAAACCATTAAGAGAAGTTAAAAATTGGTATGCATCTTCTTTAGTGGATGTCCTCTCATAGGATTCAGCTAAAACATGACCACCAATCAAATTTCAGTGGCTTATAAAGGCAAATCTGAATGACTTAGCTACTGTTACTTAAATGGACACATTCATACATTTTTGTATGTGTACCAATTGTTGTGAAAATCAGTCAAAAAGTGGTGCTATTTTTGCTGATAATTCTACAAACCTGCTGATGGAGTGAAAATGATTTCCTTGCTTTAAGCCCTGACAAACACTTTTTCGAACTCCTATATAAGCCACTTGTCAGATCTTCACCAAACTTTGCACATCAGCTCTCGACAATGCTGGCAAAATGATTTCAAATGTATGTTGATATATCAAACCGTTTAGCACAGGGGTTCTCAACCCTGACTCTTGAGGTCCACTTTCTGGCAGAGTTTAGCTCCAATCTTGATCAAACTCACCTACCTGTAACTTTCTAGTGATCCTGAAGACCTTGAGCAGCTTGTTCAGGTGGGTTTGATTAGGGTTGGAGCTAAACTCTGCAGGAAAGTGAACCTCTAGGGCCAGAGTTGAGAACCCCAGGTTTAGCAGATAAATGTTTGTTTATTTATTTATTTGCCATGGGTCATTATAACTAATGTCTAGCTATATATTGTGTGCACAAAGTTGAAACTTATGTCAAATATGCTTAGTTTGTCAGGGGTGGTAAAGGAAGAGGAATCAGTTGCAGGGATAACAAGGATTTATTTGAGATTCAACACAAACAGGAACAACGCCACTGTCTGAGAGGGTAATCTGGGGAGATCCCAACCAGGTCCGGGGAAGAGAAAGTCAGCTCAACAGCAGGTCTCTAGGAAAAGGGGGTTTCCAGAGCAAATGGCCACAAGTACCAGTCCACGAGCAACGAGACAGTCCAGCTCTCCAAGTAATTCCAAGGGCCAGAGAGTGGCGATGGTGGGAGGGAGAGGGAGAGGAACTCCAGCAGCCAGGGCAGAGGGGGCTGTAGGGGGCAGAGGGGAAGGGAAAGAACGAACACAAAACTAAATGGCTGGAGCAAAACTAGGAACTAGAAAGAACTGGGCTGGATCAAAAGAAAACCCCTAATCTCAAAAGTAAAATAAAAGCTGAGGCAACTAGGCAAGACTAGGCTAGACCAACAGGATAACAGTCAACAGCGACAAGAGCCAGGTTAACTCAGCAGAGCAGAGATTTTGATCAGGCACAGGACAGAAAACAAGAGGAGAATATAAGGGTGACTACTGATTAGAAACAGGTGTACCCCTAACGAGATAAGATAACGAGATGGGCGGGGTAACAATAGACAATAGAGCACATGGCAACATAATTACCAACTGACAGCCATGTGCTCCAGACAGACCAGGACAACATAAACAAACCCAGATCAGACTGGCGCCTTGACAGTACCCCCACCTCCAGGAGCGACCCCGGACGCTCCAGGAACAGAGGAGGCCTGTCGGCGGTGGAAATCCTCGATCAAGGAACGGTCCAAGATATCCCGAGACGGCACCCAGCACCTCTCCTCAGGACCGTACCCCTCCCAGTCCACAAGGTACTGGTATCCCCTACCACGCCTTCTGGCGTCCAACAGCCTCCTAACAGAGAACACAGGGGAACCGTCAATGAGACGGGGGGGAGGGGGGGGAGGAGCAGACACACCTGGGTTCAAACGGGAAGAAATGACAGGCTTGACACGAGACACGTGAAAGACAGGGTGGACACGAGCAAAGACAGATGGGAGCCTGAGCCGCACTGCCGCCGGACTTACAACTTTAGTAATGCGGTATGGCCCTAAGAACCTGGGTGCTAGCTTGCGTGTTGGCACCTTAAGGGGCAGGTCCTTAGTGGAAAGCCATACCCTCTGCCCACAAACATACTTGGGTGCAGGAGTCCGACGACGATCGGCTGCCACCTTGGCACATCTCCCCGCCCGAATGAGCGCCCTCCTGGCTCTTTCCCATGTGCGTCTGCACCTCTGGACAAAGGCCTGGGTGGAGGGGACCGCGGCATCAGGTTCCTGTGAAGCAAACAGAGGAGGCTGAAAACCAATAGAACTTTATAAAGGGGACATACCAGTGGCCGCCACAGGAAGTGTATTATGGGCATACTCTGCCCAGGTGAGCTGCTGGCTCCAGGAGGCGGGATCGTGTGATGCCAGACAGCAGAGCATCCGCTCCAAATCCTGGTTGGCTCGCTCGGACTGCCCATTGGTCTGCGGATGAAATCCCGACGTCAGACTCGCAGAAGCACCGATCAGACGACAGAACTCCTTCCAAAAATGGGAAATGAACTGGGGCCCCCTGTCAGAGACCACGTCCTTCGGAAGACCATGAATCCTGAAGACGTGATCGACTACCACCAGAGCGGTCTCCTTAGCGGACGGCAATTTGGGTAGGGGAATAAAATGTGCCGCCTTCGAAAAACGGTCCACAACCGTCAATATCACGGTATTGCCCCTGGAGGAGGGTAGGCCAGTAACAAAGTCCAGGGCAATATGGGACCAGGGGCGGGTGGGGATGGCCAAAGGCCGCAGCAGACCAATGGGAGGCTTGTTAGAAGTCTTGTTCTGGGCGCAAACCGAGCAAGCAGCCACGAACTGTCTGACATTCTGGGGCAGTGAAGGCCACCAAAAGCACTTGCAGGCAGAAGCCAACATCCTCCGCACACCTGGATGGCAGACCAGCCTAGAAGAATGACTCCACTTGAGGACCGAAGGACGCAACGGACCCGGAACAAACAACAGACCAGTTGGGCAACCTCTCGGGACCTCCACCCCCCGCAAGGCCTCCCTGACCCGCCTCTCAATACCCCAGGAAACAGCCGCCGCCACGACACCCCGGGATAAAATGGTGTCAGGCGGCGCCCTGCTCCCCGGACTGGCAAAGAGACGAGACAGGGCGTCCGGCTTGATATTCTTGGACCCAGGCCTGTACGAGAGTGTGAAACGGAACCGATCAAAGAAGAGGGCCCACCTAGCCTGCCGAGAGTTCAACCTCTTGGCTGAATGGACGTATTCAAGATTCTTATGATCCGTCCAGACCAAGAAAGGCTCCGCCGCCCCCTCCAGCCAGTGTCGCCACTCACCCAGTGCCAGCCTAACCGCAAGCAGCTCACGATTCCCGACATCATAGTTCCGTTCTGCCGGGCTCAGGCGGTGTGAGAAGAATGCACATGGGTGCACCCTCCCATCAAGGGGGGATCGCTGAGAGAGGACCGCCCCAACCCCGACCTCAGAAGCGTCAACCTCCACAATAAACTGCAGATCAGGGTCTGGAACAGACAAGACAGGTGCAGACGTGAAACATGATTTAAGTCTCGTAAAAGCTCCCTGTGCCTGCTCCGTCCACCTGAAAGGAACACAAGTGGAGGTTAGAGCAGTTAAAGGAGCAGCAGTTTGACTGTAGTTCCGGATGAAACGCCTATAAAAATTAGCGAATCCCAGAAACCGCTGCAATGCTCTACGAGAGTCGGGGACTGGCCACTCTGAGACGGCCCTTACCTTGGCAGGATCTACCTTAACCCCCTCTGCCGAGATTATCTGTCCCAGGAACGGAACGGAGTCTGCATGGAATGTGCACTTCTCCGCCTTGACATACAGCTGGTTCTCAAGTAACCTCTGCAGCACCTGACGGACATGCTGAGTGTGTACCTGCAATGATGAAGAAAAAATCAGAATGTCATCAAGGTACACAAAGACAAATCGATTGATCATGTCTCTAAGCACATCGTTAATCAGGGCCTGGAAGACAGCTGGGGCATTAGTAAGCCCAAAGGGCATCACCCGATATTCAAAGTGCCCAGTAGGGGTGTTAAAAGCTGTCTTCCACTCATCCCCTTCCCTTATCCGAACCAAGTGGTAGGCATTGCGGAGGTCCAACTTAGTGAAGATGCGTGCTCCCTGCAGCAGCTCGGGGGCCGAGGACATCAATGGCAGGGGGTACCGATTCTTTACAGTGATGTCATTCAGCCCACGATAATCGATGCAGGGGCGCAAGGAACCATCCCTCTTCCCCACAAAGAAGAACCCCACACCTGCAGGAGAAGAGGAAGAACGGATGAGGCCAGCTGCCAATGACTCCTGGATATACTCATCCATGGCCTCCCTCTCCGGTGCTGAGAGAGAGTACAGGCGACCGCGAGGCGGAGAAGTGCCTGGGAGAAGGTCGATGGCACAGTCATAGGGTCTGTGAGGGGGGAGAGATGCCGCCCGAGACTTGCTAAAGACCCTCCGAAGATCGAGGTACTCCGCAGGAACACCGGTCAGATCCGCAGTCGGCTCCTCCTGAAACAAAGAACAAGAAACACCAGCAGACGAGGCAACACCCAGACAAAATTTGTGACAAAAAGCGCTCCATGCCAACACCGAGTTCTCAGCCCAACAAATGTGGGGGCTGTGTTTCACCAGCCACGGGTTCCCAAGCACAATAGGTGTGCTGGGAGACTTTCCCTCCCCCCTCCCCTTTCTTTTTTCCCCAACCCCATTTTTTTTCCCTCGAGGAGGTAAAACGCTATCTCCTCACTATGGTTACCGGAAACAGTTAAACTTACAGGGGAAGTGATGTGAGTAACTTATGTGAGAATGGAGCCATTGAGGGCCCTGGCAGTGAGTCTCTCCTTGAGAGGGGTGGTAGGAATGCCCCAACGAGCCACCAGGGTAGCATCAATGAAATTACCCTCAGCCCCGAATCCACCAGGGCTGAGCATGGCCTTGAAAAAGGTCCCCACTTGACAATGGCAGGCAGCTGAGTAAGGAATACAGGGGAATCTGATACGGGGGTGACACTCACCAGTACTTCCCCATCTACTGGTGAGCTCTGGCTTTTAACGGACATGCTGCAGCGAAATGCCCAGATCTTCCACAGTAAAGACACAGTCGTTGGTTGAGGCGTCGCTGCTTCTCCTCTGCTGCCAGCCGGGTACGCCCCACCTGCATGGGCTCTCCCTCAGGAAGTGGCTCAGGGCAAGCAATAGCGACTTCAGAGACAGAACGAGGAGGGATCTGCCCAGGCGAGTGAGCCCTGACCCGTTGACGGCGTAGATTGATTCGAGTCTCGACCCGAAGTGCCAGATCCACCAGGTCATCAAATGAAGCCGGAAGGTCGTGGATAGCAATCTCGTCCTGAATCTCCGGGTTGAGCCCCTCTCTAAAAACATCCCAAAAGGCTGCTTCATTCCAATCACAAAGCACAGCCAATGTCCTGAACTGAATAGAAAAGTCAGTGACTGATGACTCGCCCTGCCTCAGTCTGACCAGCTGACTGGCTGCCTCCTTGCCAGCGACTGAGCGATCAAACACCTTGATCATCTCCCGACGAAATAACTCAAATGTGGCACAGTACGGCGCTTCTTTCTCCCAGACTGTAGTTCCCCACTCTCGGGCCTTTCCAGTGAGTAGTGTAATAACAAATGCGACCTTAGCCGCTTCGGTAGCAAAGGTGGTGGGCTGCAGGGTAAACGTGATAGCACACTGGGACAGGAATGGCCGACAAGCCCTAGGATCCCCATCATAAGGCGGCGGAGTAGGCACTCTAGGTTCTGGAGCTGTCCGGGCAAGAACAGGAGCTGAAGCAGCGGCAAAGGCTGCAGCCCGAAGGCTATCCTGGTCCCGCATCAACTCCCTGACTTGGTTAGTGAGTTCAGTAACTTGAGAGGACATGACATCTACCTCTCTAGTAGTCTCCGTGAGCCGTGTGGCATGTTGGCCAAGCAGCACCCCCTGCTGGACGACGGCTACCCGGATCTGGTCCGACCCCGCTGATTCCATGCTGGCCAGATCGAACTGTCAGGGGTGGTAAAGGAAGAGGAATCAGTTGCAGGGATAACAAGGATTTATTTGAGATTCAACACAAACAGGAACAACGCCACTGTCTGAGAGGGTAATCTGGGGAGATCCCAACCAGGTCCGGGGAAGAGAAAATCAGCTCAACAGCAGGTCTCTAGGAAAAGGGGGTTTCCAGAGCAAATGGCCACAAGTACCAGTCCACGAGCAACGAGACAGTCCAGCTCTCCAAGTAATTCCAAGGGCCTGAGAGTGGCGATGGTGGGAGGGAGAGGGAGAGGAACTCCAGCAGCCAGGGCAGAGGGGGCTGTAGGGGGCAGAGGGGAAGGGAAAGAACGAACACAAAACTAAATGGCTGGAGCAAAACTAGGAACTAGAAAGAACTGGGCTGGATCAAAAGAAAAACCCTAATATCAAAAATAAATAAAAGCTAAGGAAACTAGGCAAGACTAGGCTAGACAAAACAGGATAACAGTCAACAGCGACAAGAGCCAGGTTAACTCAGCAGAGCAGAGATTTCGATCTGGCACAGGACAGAAAACAAGAGGAGAATATAAGGGTGACTACTGATTAGAAACAGGTGTACCCCTAATGAGATAAGATAACGAGATGGGCGGGGTAACAATAGACAATAGAGCACATGGCAACATAATTACCAACTGACAGCCATGTGCTCCAGACAGACCAGGACAACATAAACAAACCCAGATCAGACCGGCGCCTTGACATAGTTTCATGCATTTCTGATTCTCAGAGGGATAACAGTAAATTCTAAACTGTCAGCCAATTCAAATGAAAGATGCAGGGTGTAATACTAATGATGGATATAAGAAACCTTTTAAACCTCTAGGATAAGAAAATATTTTTAAGTTTGCTGTCAGTTTTCATCAGTATGAATGATAAATAAATGCTTAAAACCAGTTGTGGTGCACTGGTAATATAGTTTTATATAATTACAAAGAAATCTGTGAAAAACATTATTAGAAGTTATTACAACTTTAAAAGTACTTAATATTATGGTATATAACCTCATATATAACCTCACTTTGAAGCACCTGCAGCCAGAGAAAATTTGTACAAATATAAAATTATTATATTATATAGTAATTATGATGATATGATTAAAATCCTTTTTACAGACTAAAATAGCATACAAAGCATAACCAGTGTCGAACTATACGGGACTTGGGGAGCCCACTTTTGTGGGTTTTATAACGGGGGGTTGAGCTGTTTTTTTTTTTTGGGGGGGGGGGGGGGGGGCTTAGCCAAGAGCTTACAATAACACAAAGATACATAACAGCTAGTGTATGCACTACCTGCTTTATGCAAGCACTATATAGGATAAATAACTATACAGGATTTACCCTATTATACATTAACACAAATTGATAGGTGAAACAACAAACAGCCACCCACAAATAGTCTAGAAAAGCATCAGGCTGTCTTTGAGTTCACATGAACAACGGTTAAAATTACTTGACGTCAGGCTACAGAATACCATAATTCCTCCGTTCAGTCAGACCTAAGACATCGAGAGTCACGCAGACCTATAACAACCCAGCCACAACACATAATTGCGAATAACATGACTTACCTTAACACATAAGTGACCAGAGTCCAACGTTTATATTTTTTCCTACGAATCTTTGAGTTAACATGTACAAAACAGTGGAATTTGCACCGCAGTGCCCCCACACCTTGATGCTCATGACAAAATAATAGCATGTATAGTTATCTTAATTGAAGTGAATTAGATTTAAATCGCCATCATGCATGAATGAATGATATTTTTGCAATTTTACACATAATAATCTACGATGATCACATTACACACAACTGAAATTGCACGTCAAAATAACACATTGCCAATATTTTTTGAGACCCCCCAAAATTTCACAAATCACCTTTTCAGGGGAGCCCATGTCTTATTAAGGGGAGCCGAGCTCCCCCTAGCTCCCCCGTAGTTCGCACCCTAACGCAACAATCAGCTTCGCTTGTTGGACCTGTGAATCCTATGCTGTGCAACTGTAACATTTTAAATGTGTAATGTGAGTCCACATTATCTCCTGATCACATATATTTTCCTTTGGAAGTCAGTTTTGTCTGCTTTTGACACCAGTGTGTTGCTGAAACCGGTTTCATCAAACCCTGACTATCAGTCAAGTTTCAAGATGGACTTTAGACTTTTGAAGATACATTTCAGTTGGATTCCTTTTATTATTTGTGTACCTACATTTTACTGTTTTACAATTACTATTAGTGATGATATTATATTAATAATAATTCTTATTTATTTATTTAAATGGGAATTAAACTTGTGGATTTAGACCCCATTTTGAAAACCTTTGTTTTAAGGGAGCAAACGAAGGATTTGAGGACAGTAAGGTTCATACAGTGAGGGTGAGGTTAAGGTTGAAGAGACAGAGGCTGCAGCAGGCTAAACCTCAGCATGGTAAAATAATTAGGCCTGGCTTTGATGGGGACTAAACAAACATTACCGCTCTCAACACTGCCTTTTTTCCCCTCTCCTCCTCTCCGCGATGAGTTCCCTCTGAAACGCTGGCCAGCCGACTCCCTTGCTGCTTTCTCGCTTTGTTTTGCATGCAAGTACACACACACACACACACACACACACACACACATACATGTTCTTTGTCCCTCTCTTGCTCTTTTGCACTGTAGAATCTCTGGAGATGTGTTGCAACTTTTCTGGAGAAGCAGGTGAGTCAGAATGCATATTTTGTAGCTTCTCTGATCTGTGTTTCAAATTTGGAATTGGCATATGAGATAAATAGTCCACACTGGATTGTGAGCAAAATAAAATATTGACATTTTAAAACGAACAGGGGGGTTAAAAACCTTTATAATTTCTGATTCCTTGACATTTGAGCAGTTGAAGTTGATCTACTGAGGTACCTCGAATCCTCAAGCAAATGTTCAAGGTTTTGTGAACATTACAGTCTTTTAGTCTTCAGTTGAATTAGCATTCAGCTATCACTGAGTGTTTCTGGTCCATTGGAACACATGCCTATAGAGGTCAGTAGAGCTCTGATTCAAATTTCCTATCAATCACCATATGTCTCTCACCACTAGGAGTATTCTGACCAAAAAAGGCATTTTAAAGTCCAAGTATTAGGGTCAAAAGTGAACCATTTCATCTTTGGCTTTTCCATCTTTTTTGGGGATGAAAGATGATATAGCAGGTAGTGACAGGGTAGCAGTGACCCTCTCCAGAGCGAATTCCATTGTGGGAGGTAACACCCCCATGTAGCTCCTAGGAAGATTTCGGCCCTCTCTCTCCCCCTAACTTTGGATGGATGACAGTTTAGAGAACCCAGGACATTTTTATACATTTATATTCAGACCATATATATATATAAGCCTTCCCAGGTTTTAAGCAAATGGGATTTCCACCACCATACCCAAACTAAAGAAAGCTCTTTCTGGAGGGGTTTTCAAAGAAGTTCAAAGCTTGGAAACATAATCGCAGTAGAGAGTCCGATCGATGATGCACCTGGGACAAAAATGTTTAGGATTTAAAAAATCATTTCTATCTCATCTTTCAAAGGCCTAAAGCTGTTTTAGGTACAGAGGGAGAGAGAGTGAAAAAGGTTGGAAAAGCAGAGATGGGAGGAGATGAAGAGCAAAACGTTAAAGGCAGAGGACAAGTGAAATAAGACAGAGAGGGATAGAAAAGGGGGGATGTGAAGAGAGAAATGGAGAGGAGAGAGCTGGAGAAAGAAGGAAAGAGCGGGAACGAGGCAGAAAAGGAGAGTCCCTGAGGTCCATTGAATTTCCTCTCTTTCTTCTCGTTCCTTTTTCAAGCCTCTATCCCTCCCAGGTCTACACAGCTGTTTGGACACCAGGGGCCACTTTTCTGCACCCAGATGAAAAAGAGAAAGACTCAAAGCAAACTTGCAGGTAGGCCTGCAAAAGTAATCGCTCTCTCCAGCCCAGAACAGAAAAACAGAAGAAAGGGGAGCACGAGGCACAAAAGTGTGTGTTTGCTTTAGTGTGTGAGTCTGTTAGGTGCGTGCATAAGGGAGACCGCATGCACGCCCAATACCAGGAATGATATCTGCTTTTATTGACTTTGTTAAACCGTTCTCAATGCTACTTCCTATGTGTTTACAAGACAGTAAATCAGATCTCATTCAGAGGAACGGAGCGCCCATGTCAAGGGAAAAATCCCTTGATGGAAAGGAGAGTAAAAGCCGAGGACAGGAGCATCCTCAACTTGAACTATCAACTACCCTGGCCTGACTAAAAGATACTGCCAACATCTCCCAGTGAGTTTTGGCTTGGTAACCTTAAGGCGTTAAGGGTTAATTATGACCTAACAATGAACAACAGGCTTATATTAAGATAATGATCGGCTGACTGTATATTATCTGGCTTAGCACACAGCTAATCATCAATTACATAAACACACGGTGAAAAAACATAGACTTGAGATTAAATTATCTAATCCTTTTATATTATTTTAAAAAGTTATGCTAAAAAAATATTACAAGGCCAACGTTGCGACAGTATTACCGTGTGTCTATTGTTAAAGGAATAGCTCACTCAAAAAATTACAATATTGCTTTTTGAAAAGGTGAAATGGTCATCTTGTCTGAATCAGGAGAGAAATATGCACAGATCAAGCACAAAATATGTTGGTGGATTTTTGATGTGAGAGGACAACAGGGGATTGACATTTTCACTAGAGGAAGTGCCTAAGGCTGAGTAATTTATTCTTTTAATAGCCAACTGAAGTTCTCAGATGTCATTTTCAATAGAATCTTTAAATTAGGAAGCAAGATCACAGCGTTTTTTATTTATGAAACAAGAGTGAGTGTCATGTGAGAGACATGAAGGTAATGATGGTTACCCAGAGCGGTGTGATATGCAGCGTTGCCTTGGACGACAGTGACTGCTGGGTGCCTTGATCGACCAATCAGAATCAAGTTTTCCAGTCAAATCGAGTTGTTTGTAATAAAAAATGTTAACGTTGGCATGAAACCTGAATTGCAGTTATGCTTTTTTTTTATTGCAATATATATCTGAGTGAAATGTCTTCTTGAATGAGAAGAAAAGTAGAGTGGGACTGTAAAAAAATGTTTTGCTAGAAACTAAAGGACTGAAAAGATGAGATTTTTTAATCCCAAAACTTGTATTTTAGCAATTCTGGTTCCATGATCCTGAAGTCAATGGGTTTTTGGTTAAATGCTCAAAATAAGGTCTGTGGTGAACACAAACTTAACACATTTAAAAAAATTTATTCTGTAGCACAATACATCACTAATACCTAACTTGTGATTTTTTAAAAAGCTTTTACTTGTCTTGAAAAATGTGGTTGATAAGTGGTTAAATAGGACTACAGAGGTTGTCGGAGACAATAAACATGATCACACTGAACAGATAAACTCATTAGTCACTTTCACAGCCTCATAATGTTAATAATCGTGCTCTTGCAAACTATTCTTACTCAAACTATATTCTTAAATAAAGACTGATAGTGTTAAAGTAGTTTGTTTATAGCATTTTTAAAAGCTTTTTAATTCTGGCAATTGTGTTTAGGCTTCAAAATTTAGAAATGTTCATTTGTGAAGATTATCATGATGAACAAAACGTGTAAGAAACATAAACGTTTATTGGTCACAGAGCTTAGATTTGCTTGTGCTAAAACCATTAACACATGTCTGCTATCCAGGCAGTTACAGCACAATCACAGCTGAATCCAGTGTTTAGAACCGTCTCCGACAGCATGTATCATCCACAAGCGTATAAGGTGATTGGTGTTACTGGATGACACCTGTGATCTACTGCCAACTTTGTTTCCACTTTCAGGCACATTCCGTTTTATTTTCCTCCATGGTGTCTACCTTTCCACCACTCTCTCTTTCTGTCTCTCTTTCTCTCTCTCTTCTCACAGTCATGTGTATTTTTGTGCTTGGCATCAACTGGAGTGAATAATACTTTACTTAATGGAGTGGGCTCATATTAGCTGCTTCAGACATTTACTCATTGCCCTCTTCCTCTAAGAATAACCAGAGATCCCCGTGCCAGAGTTCTTGTTTCAGTCTGTCTCTCACTTTTATTTTCCTGCAGCTATTTAGAAGGACAGGGACAATGTTTGGAAGAGCATCAACCACTCAATGACCAGACATCAGATGGCAGACCAGGACCAGAACTGGTTAAGCAACAGGGGTAATACAACTATATAATAAAGACAGTCTATGGGAAGAAAAAAGTTTGGATTAAAACATGGCTGTGATATTAAAATGCACCCTTGGGTTTCCTCAAATTTGACAAAAGCATGACTCTTGGTTAACCACTGCTGAATTATTTTGGCTGTTTGACCACACAGAGTTATAGTGAGGGAGAACAAGAAAGAAAACAAGCTTCTCACCCTGAACATATTACATTGTTGTAGATGGTGTTTAAAAGCTATGAAATAAGACATGGTCAAATAAAGGAGACACTGTGTTCTGTTATATATACAACTTATGGGTTCCAGTTTAACAATTAGAAGGAGGCAGTTATGTCTAGTAAAAGTGAATAACAATAAAATAAACATACTGTACTGTGTGTAGATAAGAATACAAGTCATGTGTTAAGGTAAGGTCTCAAAAGCCAAGAAAACACAGAGAATGTTAAAACAATTGTGAATAGTGAGTCAAGTCAGTGAATGTACTGCAGAATAAATGTAATTGTTGAAAGAGGTCTTATGAGGTGACTTTCCCAGCAATTATATCATTATTTTGTGGAAAAACAATATATACAATTTGTAATATACTGAAGTAGGAAACGAGTGAAAGTAGTATAGTGTCATTACACATAGCTGATCTAAGTCTTGTCAAATTTTCTTTGTACATAAGGATAATTTTAGCTATAAAACAGCTGGGAAATCAAATTTCTGCTGATTATGCTATATGTGTGTTATGTTGTCAATAACTAATGTAGTAAGTCAATGAGACCTTGTTGTAAAATGTTATCAATAAATTGAATGGAAATCAGTCAGGACATTTGTCATTTGAGTCATATTGTTAGCTAAATTAAGTTAGTAAATCTGCACCAAAGAGCTGCTCCAAAAGTTTCTCAAATGAGCACTGTCAGTGCTCTTGACCTCAACATATTTTTATTGCAGCAACACATTAAAATCCAAGACACGACCTGAACAAATGTTTCCAACACACAAATTCAGTGTAATATCTGAGAGAGGACCTGACTAACTATTGCACTGAATCATTCCAGGTGGCAAAATCACCCGTGGCCGTCTCCCTCTGGATCTAATCAATCAGGTACATTCTCACCCTCTAAGCCAGCACACAGACTGATATGAGTGATTTACGGGATGGAATTAAACCAATACCGATAATGACATTTTCTATGCTGCTTAGCAGCTGGTTTGTCGCTCCTATGTGTGCTCAAAGGTGTGAGAATGGTTCTTTTTTGGGATTTAAGTCATGCATGGGAATTATAGTCTCAGTTTGAAATTGGTGGTACTTGCAGTGATCCGTGTTATGGTCATTGCAGCATATTGAATGCTAGAGTAGAGAATGTGAAGAAAAAAAAAATCCCACTAGCAGATGAAAACATCTCAATATGCAATTGAGACACACCATTGGATTCCAGTCCGTTGATCCTCAAGGACATTTACAGCTTTGTGACAGATCAGCATTGAATTATGCATGCTGATTTTATTGCATACAATTGGGATCATGATATGAAATCGACAGATTACATTATCAAGCAGAAATTTACGCTATGTAATACGCTAATGTATCAAAGTTAACTAAGCTGTTGGGAGTATTTGACAGCACATTTCTAGCCATTATATGTTAAGAACTCTTGTGGAGCATATATTACTTTCACATGCAGTGTGTGAATGAAAAAAAAAAAAAAAAAACGAGGGTCACCACAAAGGCACAGTGAGGCAAAATCTTACAGGCAGCCAGGGAATAGCTTAATGTAGCTGCATATGTTCTGGAGTGGATATCAGAATATTAGCAATTTTCCCCTTTTTCTTGTGGGAGATTTTTTTTTAACAAAAATTCCTATTAGGGGTTGGATTATATATTTCTTTGGTTTGGGCTGGTTGAGAGCTGTACTTAAACCAGTACTTGATGAGTATTAAGTCTGTCATGATTTTAAAATGTTATTCAGGTAATATTAACTATATTGCAAAAAAAATAATAAATCAATATATATTTTCAATGGTGAAGATTATTATTAGATTTTTGTAGGTGCTGTGATTCCTCTTTTAATTAACACTCTTATAATCATTTTTAGTGAGCAAATGCGTGTTAATCATTGGATAGCTAAATAAAAATAGCTTGTCAAGTCAAGTCAAGTCACCTTTATTTATATAGCGCTTTTAACAATACAGATTGTGTCAAAGCAACTGAACAGCATTAATTAGGAAAATAGTGTGTCAATAATGCAAAATGACAATAGTAAACACTCATTTTTCCGTTAAAGACAGTTCATCATTGAATTCAGTGATGTCATCATCCAGCTCAGTTCAGTTTAAATAGTATCTTTGCAATCATTTGCAATCAAGTCAACGATATCGCCGGAAATGAAGTGTCCCCAACTAAGAAAGCCAAGAGGAACCAAAACTCCATCGGTGACAGAATGGAGAAAAAACCTTGGGAGAAACCAGGCTCAGTCAGGGGGCCAGTTCTCCTCTGACCAGACAAAACAGCAGTTCAATTTCAGGCTGCAGCAAAGTCACATTGAGCAGAGGACTCATCTGGTTCCTGTGGTCTTGTCCCGATAGCGGTCTAGGTGACGAGGTCTTCGCAGGGGATCTGCCTCTAGGTCTCATGTAGTTGACATGGTCTTTGCTGACATTCAGGGTTGTAGAGGTTGTCTCTAGGTGCTGATCCACAATCTGGTCTGAATACGTACTGGATCCGGGTGACTGCAGTGACCATCTGATCTGGATACAGACTGGATCTGGTGGCTACGGTGACCTCGGAATAAGAGAGAAACAGACTAATATTAGCGTAGATGCCATTCTTCTAGTGATGTAGCAAGTACATCGGGTGTTATGGAAAGTGTTCCCGGTTCCGGTTGACCTAAATAATGCAGCCTAAAAATCCTTTAACAAATTTGAATATTAGAAACGTATTAGTGTTATGTGTAAGCCAGGTTAAAGAAATCTAAATTTAAACTGACAGAGGGTGTCTGCCTCCCGAACAATGTTAGGAAAGTTATTCCAGAGTTTGGGCGCTAAATGGTCAAGTCAAGTTTATTTGTACAGCGCTTTTCACCATACAAATCATTGCAAAGCAACCTTACAGCCAATTAAGTTTCTACAATATTTAATGGTAGCTTATCAGTGGTGACTGTCAGTTAATGTACATATGGTAGAAATGTATACCAGCGTATAATCAGCGTAGCTGCTGTTCCAACCAAGCAAAATTGATGTGTTTAACCCAAACTAAAGAATAATAATATGCATTTGATCAGATATAACGGCAGTAAAAGATTATGACATGCATTATTTGAATGCTTGGCCAAGAGAGGTGTCTTTAATCTAGTTTAAACAGAGGAGTGTGGTCTGAAAGCTATTAGAAGCTTGTCTTTTCTAATAAAGTTTCAAAAAAGTGAAAGTATGTTTTATTTCTTGCTAGAATTGTAACTGGAAACAAATAACAATTTAAGTTGTATTAATATTTTTATTACTTTGGAAATATGGAGGGAAGAGTTTCACTTTGTTTCATTTAATACAGTTTTTAATGTGAATTAATCACTTGGGTTTGATTTCATGATGTATAGGCCTATGAGACAGAGCAAACTTTATAATAGACTACATGAATAAAAGACCATTTACATATTTAAATAACATCAAATATGTCTTAAATAGTTGTCTGTGCATTATGACAAACTTAAAATTCATCAACTCTTTTCAGACTATTATTCAAACGTAAATGGGTCAAAAGTTGTTTTAAAGTGTAAAATAAAGTCCCATCCTATTGATAATTACACACGTGTGTGTGTGGTGTGTGTGTGTGTGTGTGTGGGTGCGTGCGTGCGTGCGTGTGTGTGTGTGTGCACGTTTTTGTGACAAATGAGGACATACATTTGTATAATGACAAAGGTATGACATAGGTATTACAAGGAGAAGATGACTTTTCAGGACATTACCCCATGTAACCACTTTTCAAAACGCTTATAAATCAAACAGAATGGAGTGTACTGAAAATCTGAAATACCACAAAGTTTCCTGTGAGGGGTAGGTTAAGGGGTAGGTTTGGTGTAGGGCAATAGAAAATACAGTTTGTACAGTTTAAAACCCATTACGCCTATGGGATGTCCCCACTTTGCACAAAAACAAACCTGTGTGTGTGTGTATATAATAATATTTATATATATCTATATATATAGATTATATATATATATATATATAGATATATAGACAGACAGACAGACAAATGATAGACATGATAGCCTTGAAGTTTGTTTTATTGTTAAAACCATTGTGACTAGAATAGGGGGTTAAATCCAGTCAGTTTTGTGAGTGTATCTTTAACTTTATAAGCTCTTCTAGTATTGTTCAGGCTAAACGAAATGTCTTTCTCCCTCAGTGAAGGTGTTTAAATGTTGAGGGGTGGGATGGCGCGTCTGTGGAGGTAACGGGAGTCAGACTGCACGTGAAGGGTGGGTTTGACATTGGGAGTTTGAAAGTGGAGAGAAACACAGTGAGGCTTCTGCTCTCAGCTTCTCGCCAGGGAAACATCACAGTTTATCAACCTACATGTGACTTCAGACTCTTCCAGTAACATTTACATAAGCGCTGGAGATACCGCGAGGAAACATAATGCAAAGTCTCAAGACGGGTGTGCGCACGCTGCCGGATGTTGTCTCTGATTTTCTATGAAGAATGTTTTATTTTTCGTGTCTTCGCCTGTAATCGGACATCGATCATGAATTATGTGTGTGAGAAGAGTCACTGTAATGCGCTTGAACTCTAAGGAATAAAAGTTACGTGACGGATTAATTTGACATGGACTCAGCGGATGAATAAATCACTGTCGATACCAGTATCCTGTCACTCAGTTTATTGTTATTTTTGCTAAACGTCCGATGGACCGAGCATCTTCACACAATAATATACACGCACAGAGGAATTAATGAAGAACTTATTGTTTCGGATAATAATCAGACAGGGCTTGGAAATCTCACAATGAGGCTGAAATCATCAAGGTTAGGTTACCTGTAAGTACACTTAATATAGACTTGTGCTGAAGAGTTATTTTTATGTTTAAAAAAAAATAATTCCGTAATTAACTGGGTTTTTTTTGCATTTCAGATTACTTCAATTTATGACTCTGTGCTTTTACACTCAGGTAAGTCTTCTGCATTTTGTGTTTGCAATCAAGCATCTCAATCTAATAGATAAACTGATGGGACTATGTTATGTGTAATAGAGTGTAATATCGGTTTAACCAATTAGAAATGAGTTAAGGGTTGAAATCACCATCATACATGACAACCAACCCCTTCAGGAGACTGTATAATTTGTAAGTGTCTCTGTAAAAAAACAAAAAAAAGGAAGAAAGAAAGAAAGTAAGTAAAATGTTTAGATCTGGTTTATAAATTTAGCGATAGTGTTGGTGGATGTTAAAAGACAGAACTGATTTCATCTGAAGCAGCAGGCTGTTTTCTTTAATTATATACAGCCCTGTAACGTCCACAACTTTTTCTTTTCATGTTAAAATATAAATATCATGTCTGACCAGAGAAGGAGGATTGTGACACGACTTTTCAGTGCATGCAAAATCAACAAAATAGGACAGTGGGGTGATAAATGTGAGAGTGACAAACACACCTCAAGAGTTGTTATCATATATTTTATGTGCTGTGTTCAATTAAATGTTTCTTTTATGTTTAATACGTTTCCATCCATAGCAAAATCCCGTTTCTATTTGTGTTACATCCCACCTATAAGCAACACTTTTTTAAATCTGACAATAATATTTACAGTTTAGGAATAATTCATAAATGTATAAAATTCTGTAAATAAATATAGGAATAGTGCAATTAAGTAAAAAAAAAAAAAAAGTGTTACAACACTACTCAGTCTTCCCATTCGAATATTTTCCAGTCAAATATAAGCAGGACACACTGAAAGCGATAAAACCTTTACTCTTACTGTTATATGTGTGCAGTAAATGTGTTATAACCGTGCAAACAACTCATTATTAATAGAGTCATTGGCAAATTGTCAAACATCTTGAAAAGACGTAAACCCCTCACTTTAAAGGTAATGGCTCTAACATGTGGGCACGGCGCATAGCTGACTTACAAAAGAAAATCGTTATGAGAACGGGCCCAAAGAGACGGGGTGAAAGATCAGTGTTGGTCGACCCCTCATTGGCATGTCATTCAGAGTGTGGACGGGCACTTGCCCTCAGAGTGCCAACCATCGCTGCAAAAAGAATGATTTGAATCTGAAGAGAAACAGTGTCACCTTTATTGTCCCTAAAAAGAGTTGTTCTTATATACATCACCACAAATCTGTATGTTCTTCTGTCACATTTTCATAGATGACAATGCAATCCGTCTCTGTACCAAATTTTAAGCACCATGTAACGGAGCAGAGTCGTCTGTCGGACAGGATGAGCCGGCGATTAACAAGGACTTATCAACTCTATAGCCGGACGAGTGGTAAACATGTACAAGTTCTGGGCAATAAGAGGGTCAACGCCAATGGCGATGATGGAGATATTCATGGCAAGTCACAGTCTTTGCAAACACACTTTTCTGCATGATTTTACAGCTTGAAACAACAGGACAAAACATGTCAGTTGAAGGTATTACTTCAGAAAATCCAGTAAATGTCATTGCCAAAAAGTAACCTCCATAGTTTGAAATGGATTCTATATTGTTATGAGTTTGGGAATCTCAAGAGAAACCCGTTTTGGTTCTGGAAAACACATCAGTAGTCATCTTACCTCGGCCGTCTTAACATTTCCTGAATAGTTCTCCATATAATAAAGAGTTGTAGGACAGAAATATGACATGCAATTTTCTAACCTTTTCTAGCATCATTAGTTTTCATCTTTCATCTCTTCCTAAACAAATATGGTTATTGCAAATGTTCCTATATTATGTGTGAGGCAAGATGATGATCTGAAGTTTCAATCACTTGTCGAGAGCTATTCGCTCCAAGATTACATGTGTATTTTTTCTTTGCTAAATGGATGGTTGACATATGATTCATAGTATGCAGTGACGCTGCAAATAGGCAATGAAAAGTCAATCTTGTTTTTATTTGAACTCAATGTAATTTTAAAGCTATTCAGTAAGGCACCTGTTTTAAGTGAGCTGCGGCACTTCTTCTCCAAACAAAACAGTGGTTAGAATCCTGTCCGCTGGGAACGAATTCCTGTCACCGAAGTATTTCTGCGCGTCTAGCCATCTTTCCACTCGTGCAGTCCATCCACTTTGCCCACTTTTTTGGAGGGTCATTTTATGAGGAATTTTCATAGCTTTACAACTCAACGTACGAGTACGTTTATGAAGAGAGGTGAGGTCAGCGTCATCGGTTTATACCCTTCTTTGTTACTCTTACTCTTTGTAGTCTTGGCCTAACACACACCCATTCACACATCTAGACTAAATATTGGCTTTTTCAGCACAGACTACTTTACAACAATGCACATCCCAAAACTCTCCAATATACAATCAAAAGCATACATATCACCTAAAAGTGGAAAATGAACAGACTTTGCAATGGTTTAACAATTCCAGCTAAACTTGTTGTGGAAACCGACACGTTTGGAAGCCGGGTTCGAATCAGAGGAGCGAAAACAGGATACTACATTTGCATGAACAAGAGAGGCACACTTACTGGACGGGTGAGTTTAAGTAATTAAACATCTGGTGTGTTTATGTTGAATTATTCTGCAAAATTATGTTGTTGAAATCATACGTTAAGAAATATAGACAACTAAATTGGTTCGAATGGCACTAATGATATCACAGGTAAACCCATCATGCCCTGAGAACAAAACTGAGCCTCATAAATCTCTCAGGCTTGAACAGCAGATTTCCGAGTTTGTCATTTCAGTCCTCCGCTGTCTGTCTCTTTTTGTTGCCAGAGGAAGGGCCGTGGAAGGGACTGCATATTCACTGAGATTGTTCTGGAAAATAACTACACGGCTTTGCAGAACGCCAAGTACAAAGGCTGGTACATGGCTTTTACACGCAAGGGTCGACCCAGGAAAGCCACGCAGACCCGGCAGCATCAGCGAGAGGCCCATTTCATGAAACGTCTTCCTCGAGGACACCTGTTAACAGAACAGAAGCCTTTTGATTTAATCCCATATCCCCCAAACAAGAGGACTAAGCACCATCAGCGCACAAGCGTGAATTGAGGACAGAATCGTATCTTATACCGGAGTGCTCTCTTAATTCGAGTTTATCTAATCTATGTGCATCCAGAGTTACTGGACATCACGCCGAACTGATGTTGTGTAAAAATGAAGGAGTCTGCACAGGCTCAGATCTGAGATGAATCACAGTACCAAGAACAGTTTGTTCTGGGACAATTACTGAACTGTTGACTGAACAAAGGACACTGTAAGCCTTGTAATAATGAGCAACGCATCTCTGGGAATGAAGCAAGACAAAAGAACACACGACACACAAACACTCTCAGAAAAATGTGCAAAAATTCTATCTTCAGGGGTACAACAGCTCATCACTGGGGCAGAATTAAGACACTAGAGGCAAAACCATTGGTTTTTTCAGGCACTGGTAAATTTTTTGATTTTTGGGCTGTTTTTGCTTCCATAATATATTTTATTTCAGACTACTAGTAAAAAAAAAATCATAAAACAGTTTATCCATTTGCGTCTGTAGATATCAATTACAACACATATCTTTAAAGCTGGTTTTCTCAAAATGAGTTTTTCTCCACTTCCATAAACCAAACGTTATACTTGTATTCCTATCTATATTCTGAAAGTTTTTACAAAGGAGTTTGTTCATACACCATTCGCCTGATTTATATGCAAAATATAAGTTTAAAATGCATAAAATATGGCTGAAATAGATATATTTTTGGCTGTTGATAGTATTTTCTGATTTATGGAGTGATTAAAAAAAAACGCTCTATAAAAACCTTTAATATGTCATCAAAATGAAACAAGAATTTTACACTTGGCTTTATCCAATATTCAGACTTCTGTTCTAGAAATGAATGCGAATAATTGGATTTCATTGGATATGCCTCATTTGCATATCTAAACATAACATTTCTGAAAACTTAACATAACATTAATACAAAACAATTGTCTTCGTATACTGTGATTAATAAACCGGCAAATGTATGGTGACGATTCAAATATATATATTGCATAGCTTAGGGGTACATTTTATCCTCGAAGGCACTAATATGCACCTTTAAAGGTAGGTAAGGTACAAAGTTATCCCTGTAAGGATTACTGCCCCAGTCACAAGCTGTTGTACAACTTTTGCACACTTTATTCTGACAGTGAACATGGCAGCTACCTACTGATGATCCCAAGCATATGCAGATACACATTCCATTATGATTCCATGATGTTTAGTGATATTATCAAAAAGCATCTTTATTGTTTGTACATGACTATATATTTTTATTGGAAGATTGTAAGATACTTCAAAATGAAAATATTTATTTTAGAGCGTGTATTAAATTCATGTAAAAGTATTGATTTAACAGGGTCTCGGGATGTGTGATTCATTGACTCCCTAACGCCTTTTGTGGGAACTTTAAATTCGGCCCGTGATTGATTCGAATCCTTTGAGATGCGCTTCTACGCCAAATTTGCTTTGAAGGAGTCAGCGATCATTAGCTGACAGGTCGAATTCTCCTTCTCTCATAGATCACTCTGTATGTGTGTGGGCGCATCAAGAACACGAGCACGACAAGTGTGGGTTAAAGTCGAAGGCCTCCAGGAACAAGTCTGCCAAATTGGGAGCCAGTTTCTTTCAGAGTCAGGCTTATTCAGTTGACAACAACAGCAGCCTGAGAGAAACCTCAAGGGCATGATCGGGTCTATTCAAGAGGTATACTTCCAGGACCGTATAGCTGTTGTTATGTTTTTGGCCCAGCAGTCGAACTCCCAGAAAAAGAGGCCTGAGCCTCAGATAACTGTGAAGCAATATCTGTGACAGGCCGGTCTCGATTGAATGTGCTCAGCAAGTGAGACTGGGCCTTTGAATAGCTTGGGTCTTTCGCTTTAGAAGAGATGAGGTCAACCCACCATTGCCGTCCCAAACAAAGGTTACCACCGTGTAGTTGCATTTCTGCGACCCGCGCACCGTAACCCCTTGATCAAATGCTCTCTTTGTAGGCGCCGTAGAAAAGAAACATGTCATACAATGGTGGGCCTGAATAATAACACAAGGAGGGGTCAGCAATCAAAAAAGGAAGCCCAGTCACACAGAGGGGGTGAGGGCGGGCGAAAGAGAGAAACCAAGAGCGACTCGGGGGAAGAAAAAACGTTCAGGGGGTGTTATGGGTTGAGATGTGGGCGAGAGGGGCTGAAAGAGGGCAAATGGCTGGGAAGAGGCAAAGAGGGGCACAGACGAATGAAAAGGGCCAAAAAAAGAGTGTCTCTCTCTGTTGAAGCAGTTGAGCATGACCATTGAGGCCTCAGGATTGGGAGGGAGAAAGGGAAGAAGAGACACTGAACAAAAATCACAGCGCTGAGCTCTTCCCCTGTCGCCTTTTTCCCAGGACTTCTGATTTGTCAGTTGGACCTTGGACCACTTCCACGTGCACGGCCATGTTTCGGTAGAAAAGCATCTAGAAAAGCGTTTGATTGACCTAATAAAACTCTTTAAATCGGTGCTTTGTTCTATTCGTGTCAAAAGACTGCACGGCTAACACTAGGCCTGCATTATTCAAGAAATTAGTATTTTAAAAGGGTTTTTGTGTCTGAATATTGATAATAAATTTCTAAGAGATCAAATTGACTATCAATGTTTTAAAAATACTACACACACTGGTTTTCCTATCATTATAGGGACATTCCATAGATTTAATGATTTCTCTATACTGTATAAACTGTATTTTCTATCCCCTTACCCTAATCTTTAACCTACCCTTCACACCAAATTTTCTGCATTTTTAGATTTTCAAAAAACTTCATTCTGAATGATTTATGGGGACCAAAAATGTCCCCACAATGTCAAAATTTACTGGTATTTTTATCTATCGATCCTTGGTCCCCATAAGAGAAGCATACACCTCATTGCTAAGAGATGCACGAGTCTGTGCTCATCATAGTCTACACTTTTCACAATTTTCTTTGAAACTCCGACTGCCCAATATCTGCAGACCGGCTCTGACTTTCAGCAATGAGACTTGACTCCTCCAGACTGCAAATCGTTGCAAAAATCTGGGCAAAAGTTGTGTAGTCAATAGCAGTCAGTCTGACGCATACTGACTGGAAAACAATTTGTAGAGCTAGTAAGACGCAATTGGATTTGCAGATTTTTAACAAATGGGTCTGCCTGGTCAAATAAGACATCTTTTAATGGTTATTCTGTTCAGTGCCTAATTAGAAATGTTTATGATGATGTTTATTGTCCCAGACAACCTCTGTAGTCCCATTTAGACAGTTGTTTTCAAGACACTATTACTTGTGCTTTAAGACAGAATGAAATGTGAACATATTTTGAGCTTGTGTTAAATACAAACCTTAGGCTAGAAACCTTTAGGCATCTAACAAAAAAAAACTCATTTCAAAAAACCTACTGACTTTAGGACGATGGAACCGGAAGTTAAAAAATGCTAACTTGTTTCTGGGTTTAAAGGACTCATTCTTGCAGCACTGTATTTAACTGCACATAATTTACTTTTAACTGTGATTGATCACTCTTCCTTTCTAAGTAGGCCTTTCTTTACCAGAGTGAGCTGTAATGTGGACCAGACATCCAGTCAAACTACTTGAGAAAATGTAAAAACAAAACAATGCAAATCAATGTCGACCACCATCCAGTTTAAAAAAAAAAAGTATCAGAAATCAAGAGCTCGCTCCAAAATGCTAACGGTATTAGCAAAATATTGCTCAAGTAGGACCCAATGACCTACAGATAACAGTAAACAAAGCAATCTGTCAAAAATGCGGTACTTCTAAAAAAAAAAACAAGGACTGGAGGAACTATAAGAATCTCTCTCGGTAGCAGTTAACCCATAGACATCTGATTCTTTCCATGTAAGACATTTCTATATAATTTTTTTCACAGACCTCAGGCCAACAATCTCCCCCAGACATTAGGTATTGGTTCAATCTGGAATATCATATTGCTGTGAACTGGAGCGTACCATCTTTGGGCAGTGTGAGAAGGGGTGAAGACAGCACCAGGACTCTTGCTCTGCTCCTAGAAGGTTTCAATGATGTGTGCAGATGTTTGGCTCGCAGCACTGCTTGTCAACACACGAGTGTAATGATGCACAATGGTTTCCGTCTCTCTGTGGTCAAATACAAGGCCATAACGATGAGAGGCTGCCACACTGCAAAAGCTCCAGATTCAGGTGAACGGTCATGTTTTTAATCATTTTGACAATTCATATCAAGGGCATGTCCCTGCAAGTTGCTACTATCAACAGAGCTAGAAGACTGATGCCAGAATTTAGGTTCCAATATGCGTCACAGGATGTTGAATAAATCAAGCAGGTCAGAGTTTACTGCTTTAAAAACCTTGAAACTTTACATGTATTCATTTTTGACTGCTTCTACAATTAGTTCATTTAAGGTAGACTCTTTAGTCCAAAGACTGACCTTGATCAGTTTATATGACAAAATGATGCACAGATACGTGCTAAACCTAGACAGGCTAAATTAATCTCTCTGTCAGTCCTGGGCTTATAATGAAATGGGAAACTAGCATTAAAGCTTATTTTTAGCTATTAAAGGCTTTTATAATAATAATAGATTATCTTTATAATAATAAATCAGGGGTGTCCAATCCTGCTCCTGGATGGGTTTCCAATCCGGTCTCCGGGGAGGGTCAGATATCCAGCCTAGCTCCAACACCCTTACCGGGTTTTCTGGGGATCGAAGGCCCTTGTTACTGGTTCCAGGTGATTTAATTAGGGTTTGGGCAACTCTGAATGACATTGGTCCCTCCAGGACAGGTTTGGACACCCGATATCGAGGCTATTATTTAAATACTATTAGTATATTTTGCATTAAATGTCATGCCTCTTTGTAACATTACAGACTTATCGCTCTAAAATAACAGGGCTTCTTCCATATTTAGTCTCCTTAACTCCGCCGCTTCTTGTAATCGTTGCAAACTCTCATCGACCGGCGCATCGCTTCACCTTACACCTGAATTCTTCTCATTGAGTTACCCCTGCATTGTATTTGATGTTTCTATTAAAAATACCTCGCCTCCATCTAATACCCGATAGAGTTTTAGTAAATGTTTGAATATCATGTGTCACAAGTACACCACACAACGAGAAAACATATCTTGTTTTTTTTTTTTGCTATGACAATCGCTCAAATGACCCGAAAAATGAATTTTTACTAACTTATAAATGCCGTTTTAAGCAAATATATAGTGCTAAACATATCGAAGCTGATATTTATTCCACATTGGCACTTTCAAAATTCACGTGTTTCCGTTAAAAGCAAACAAGAGACTGCAGTGTCACCCTGAAAGCGGCTTTAATTCCAGGCAGAAAACAGCCTCGTCGGTTGTTTCGCCTGGAGGCTGTTATACACGATGTGGATTGACTTGGGGTTTAGTGCTTTTTGTGCATACAGTCTCTTGGGTTGGCACAAAGCTTGGAGTGGACCAGAAGGCAAAATCACCAAGTCAGGAAACATATATTCCTGGTATGTGTCTTTGCCTTAAACAACAAAAGAGTTTATTAGTATCTTCTATTTACAGTCGAGGAACCCACACCTGGTGGTCCAGGCCACCTACGTACATAAACATGAGGTGAACTACAGATCAAGTCAAGGACCCATATGAGGAAATGTTTTAAGTTTCCCACTGCACTTCAGTCAACTATGATCGAGATTAGCAGGAATACCGCATGCTGAGGCTCAATGTGTATTGACCTTCTGTATGAAATATGATGTAATTCCATTATGCAAACTGACTACTTGGGTTCATGCATAGTTTCATTTTATGATTGCTCCATTAATTGTCTTAGCTGTACGTCCTGATGTGCCTTTGCTGCATTTTTCCAGAGTACTGTATCATTTATAATTTATCATTTTCTCTTTTATGTTTTTCGATGTATTTTTTGGCAATTCCTTCATTTTATTCATGTTTTTATTTCCTATGCATCTGCATAATTATTTATTGAGGGTCTTAGTTTTATTTTTTTAGGTATAGTGTGAATAGCTGGAATAAGGCAACTCTATTGATATTATTAATAATAATACTAATGTTTTTCTTTTTAATTTATTTGATTATTTTAAGACTCTCAAGAACAATTGTAGAGAGTAGGACACATCAGCATAACATTTTAAATTTTACATTGAAAAAAACAGAACGCACACACTACTTGCGTGAGTTTAATGGACACAACAGGCTGACAGAACCCTGGCCATGTTGAGACTCCAAGTCTACATGACATGAGATACTCCAACAAATACATAATGCAAAGGCCCTCCCGGGATCTATGGCATTTCAACTGAGGTTTACAGCAATATCTCCATTCACCTTTTCCCTTCAGTTTCTCTCATTTCCCCCCAGCAGTCCTGGGCCAGTGTTAAACCGCCTTGGGCTTCTGTGTACTAAAACCAGTGAGAGGAAACGTCATATAAATCCTTGCTGGATGAATAGCCGAGTACAGGGAGCAGACCTGACATGAGGTGTTAGCATTTCAGTCCACCCTTCTCTACTTAGGTTACCAATAAAGTGACGTGCATAGTTTGCCCTTGATGATCTGAGACGAAGCATTTGTGGCTCTCTTTGTTGTATTAGGCTTTGGCAACCTGGGTCCCAGATCCAATGCAAGGAAGTTCCCTCTACTCGTGTGGAAAACTGTGCCCACATTACCTTACCCTACAGAAAGAGCTTAGAGAAGTGATAAGTGACAGCGGTAGCGAGTTCACTCACTGATAATTGCAGTGTAGGTTGGCGTGGGTTAAAACCAGCTTCGCTCTCCAATGCAGCTGGCCGGTCTTGATCTTGGAATACTGACTCTTCTATCCCTGGATGAGGATATCGATGGAGAATGTTCCTGCTCATGACTGGTCCATCTAATTTTCCATCCGCTCACCAGTGCCCCTATATTCTAAAATCATTGGTTATCATACACTTTTCTACTTGTATGACCAAACACAGATGATTTATAATCAAATTGCCTTTTTAGACGATTTTATGTGGACTCTTTGGGTAATTGTTTTGGCCATTTTAAGAACATGCTAACATCTTTATGTGAAAAGCTGTGGTGTGTTTGGTATGAAACAAATCGAATCATTAAGCGTTTTAAAACTTAAAAACTTTACTTGCTGGTCCAAAATCCGACGAGTCCAGTGGCTCCACAATAACACTTCCGCCAGTGAAAAAATACCCATCCCTGTTGTCCGCTTTCTTCACCCCACAGTTTTTGGTTTACAACTGTTTTGGGACTACTCTTTGGTTTTGTAACCGTGACAACAAATACCGTTTTTAACTGGAGGACGTTGTTTTATGGATGTGGATGTCTATTGGCCAGACGCAGTGTAACCGTCTTAATGTGAATTATTGTTTCTTCTAAACAGGCAAGCTTTTCGCGTTCACAAGATTTTATTAATATCGACATACTGGATTTCGTGGTGCTTACTTGTATATTATTGTTATGTTTTTATCTATGCAGCTGGTTGGGCCTCTCTCATTCTGACGGCCCCTTTACTGCAGACGATCCATTGTGAGCAAGTGATGTACTGCTTGTATGCATTTCTCCAAATCTGTTTCCCACTAAACACAAACTCGATTAAACCGCTTATTTGGCATGACTACATTTTCACCAACAAATTTCATTTTGGGTGACTATTACGCAGCCCGGTAAAAAAAAAAAGTGTTTCTTTGTCCAATTCAACGCACGTCACATAGAACAACTCCAGACATTGTTTCTCAAAACCTCATGCATAAACCCAAGCCCACGATTGGGTTTTCCCATGTTTATATCATTTTAAATAACTAACTTTTTGTTTTAGGTGTCCGTAGCCAACACTCTTTCGCTGGCTCTGCTGACACACTGAAACTTCGTATAGGGTTAATAACTAGGACGGACCCTCCACTGTAACGGTACTTGTGTCCTTCCATGAACAATGGCTGTGTGCATAAAAGAGACATCATTATCACAGATTAGACCATTCGCTCTATTTTGTACATAAAGTCACAAAGTCCTTACTTTTGGACTGCTCTCTTTTTTAGTCTGAGTAACCCGTTTGGTTGTTTCCACCAACTTCCAATGTCCACACTGTCTCCTGCCGCCCTTCCAACAGTGCTGTTTACGTCAGCCACTGTTCGCCTAAGTTAAGACATAAATAATAAAAATACAACAAATCGATTCGAATGCATTTTAATATAGTAAACCGAAAAGAAAAGGACTACGGAGCAAGTCATCTGTTTTTAGAGCTCATGACTCCTCAGCATCTCACTGCATCCTACAACAGATATGACTTTCTTTCCCTAAGGAGAAAGCGTTCGAGTGGGCTCTCATTTGACTAAGCGCGTACCTCGACATTATGCATAGCTTTGAACCCTAAATAGACAATGTTCGTTTAACTGGTAAAGTTTTATGATGTTTAGCATAGGTCCACGGGTGCTATTATTAGCGAGTAGCAATTATAGACGGACTTATCAATCCTATAGACGAAGACTATATACATTTACAGTTTTTGATCCAGCATTTACGATTACTTTATCCAAACGGACCTACTTAACTGAGATAATACAAGAGTGAAAACTAAGCAAAAGAGCAACATATTAGCGTGCATGGGAACCGTGCTCGGTTAGCCTAGCGCAGAGCCAACGGAAGCAAGGTGTATATAGTACCTCTATATTAATACAGCCAGCAAACACACACACCTAACAAGACACAAGGTAGCATTAGAAAAGAAAAAAGTAGAGAAGTTTGGTTGTGGTTTGTTGTTTTAAAGTAAAGAACAAAAAATGAAAAGATAAATATAGATAAAGTAGAATTATAATAGAATAGAAAGTGTTAGTTAGAGGGTCAAATAAAGGTGGAACAGATGAATTAACACGACTGCCAGCATAAATGAACATAAATACACATACAAATGAACTAATCTAAAAATAACAGAGAATATGTATACGCACCATCAGCTATTAATGCAGTTTTCTTGGCTTTCCTGAGAGTGTCCGCCCAGCGTTGAACAGCCATGCTTCATGCGGTTTCATTTCCTCAAACAATCCCATGCCAGAGGTTGCCAAGGCAACCGCTATTTCTCAAACAATATGTTTCGTATTTTTAATGATTTACCTAGTCTATATACAACAGTATACGTAATTATAAGAAACAAGGACGTATTGAAAAGAAGTAAAAAGAATAATGTATAATTTTAAAAGTTTCATTTTTTTTTTTTTTAAACGTCAGCGCCAGATCTGACTATGACCCGGAAGGTGATCCGTTTAAAAACACTCGTGAGTTGTTCTTCGAAAGTGGTGCTGGTAGAGGTACGTCTGTGGTGTTTGTTTTGAAGTTATCCAAGTTGCTAATATAATATAACTATGCGTTTAAAGATATGTAATGTTAAGGGAGTATACGTTGTAATGTAACGATATGTTCAGTCGCTTCCTTATCTGGGACAGCGCTGGTTGCCAATATAAGGACTTCAGTCTTATGATGCCTTCTGCTGTAGCTCTCTATATTATTGTATTCTGTGTCTATGTGAAGCCTACTGATGACAGTCATTTCGTTTTTAAAGCTCCTCTCCTTTCCCTGACCGGAATGGAGGGTCATGGCATCATGAAAGTCTTCCCTAAAGTAAAGAGACCCAGGCCTAATGAGCAGAAGGACGCGCCTCCCCTCAAAAAGACGCCTTCTGAACCAATAACAGGTTCATAATTCTCTAAAACACACTTGAGTAAAACAACAAGGGCAGTTTCAGAGAATAAATCACCATGTTTTACTGCATGCAATATTTTCGATTGGATCCTCCTGTGGCAGTTTAATTATGTATTATTCCTGGATGAGTGAAGTGCTGTTGCTTTTAAAGGGGTCATGAACTGCCTTTTTTAGTTTGTACTGTTCTCTAAGATCCTCTTATGTTATCAAGAACATCATGATTTATAAGTAATAATCTATTTTCTGTCAATACTGAAATATACAGCTATTGTGTAGTCTATATGCAAATGGTATGTATAATTAATACCTATTTGATGCTCTTGGGAAATGCAGTCCTGTTCAGAAAACACAATATTCAGATACTTTCTGATTGTTAATCAACACATTGATTTCTGTGACTGAGGCTCGTTTGAAAATTTAAAGGAATATTCTTGGGATTCCCAAACCATGCATGTTTCTCAAATTATGCAATGTAATTTTGACTTGAATTGTTTTCTTCTTACAATTGTTTAAATTGAAATGTGAGAATTATATTGTTGTTGACTTTTCTTGTGGTCAACATTTTCTATCTATTTGGAAAGATAGTTTTTAAATAATTGTGAAGGTCATTTTTATGGGTTTGGGGGTTTGTTCATTGAATGTGATGATCAACATTATACAATCAGTCTATCAATAAATCAGACTTTTATTGTGTAATGTAGTTCTATTCTAATATCAGCATTTTTGAAACACTTCCCCGTGCGCTGTATCCAATGCGTTTACAAAAATGAATTTAAAGAGTATTATTTGTCATATTAGAATTGATCTCCTCCTCCTCACAATCTTCTTCATGCACCCATTAATATTATCATTAGGTGGTTGTATTTTAAATGTCTTTGCTTTTTCGCCCTTGATGTAGTTTTGCCAGGGACCGAAATATAATAGGTCCAGCTGGGTATGTCGAATCCAGGTGTGATATATTCCATCGGCAGGTCACCCAGATTGGAGGACAGGTAGTTTCCACATTCTCTCCCAGCTGCACACACGTCATTGTTGATGATTCAGTTGATTGTAAGAGAGCTTTGAGACTTCTGAAAGTGGAAAGACTGTCCTCTGCTATTCATCTGGTCAAATGCACTTGGTTGAGTGCCTGCATCAGTGAGAAAAGTTTACTAGACCCTGAAGACTACAGCCTTCTTCCTCCTGAGAGGTAAGGCACTGGAGACTTTATTCCCATGGCATTGCTTGAGGTTTTATTTAAGAAATGTGTAAAACTGCATTGATATTTAGATACCTGTTTGACTTTTGAATACATTTGTAATTGTTTATTCAATGCAAAAGTGCATAGATATAAATTCTAAATGAACATCTCCTCAGTCCCACAGTTGGTCTTGCTGATGAGTCAAATGAGACGGCAGTCAGCTCAGTTCCAGATGTAGCAGCAGCACAGGACCCTTTGAAAATCCTTGAAAATCTCACAGAGACGGTAAGAAAGAAAGGTTGGAATTGGATGTAATTGTCTCCATCTGTAAGATCCATCAGTTGGTTTTCCCCTCATGCAGTGCTTTTAATATGACTCCCAGGTGCCAGAGGTTCAGGAGGAGCACCATGAGGAAGATGGTGTATCTCAGAACGATCTGGAGGCCTTGATAAGCGGCGTCCACCCATCTGAAAGCAACCCGACTCAGAGTTTGGCAGAGAATCCCGTTTTGTCTGGGAAGTGGGTCTGTTCCCAACCATCCACAACTAAAGGGGAGAACCACAATAAGCACATTACTGACAAACTGGAGCCGCTGGCCAAAGCCTATACGCACACGGGCGATAAATGGAGAGCTCTGGGATACTCTAAAGCGATCAACGCCCTCAAGAGCTACCACAAGCCCATCACTTCATGTGAGGTCAGTTCAGATACAGATACGAGTCCATAGAGGTTTTGGGGTTCACTGAGGTGCTTATTTGTAGAACACATATGGTTGTCATTGCATATTATGACTAGTTTCAAGCATGCATCAGTGATTAAAAAATAAATACTTTAATAACCGACATTACCATTTTATTTATTTAAAAAATACAGTAAATATACATACTTTTTTTTTTTTTTTAACCCTATCTATTTATAGGAAGCATGTAAGATCCCAGGCATTGGTAAACGCATGGCAGACAAGATCATGGAAATTATGGAAAGTGGGCACTTGCGTAAACTGGATCACATTGGGGAGGAGGTGCCTGTTCTTGAAATGTTCACTAACATCTGGGGCGCTGGGGCCAAGACTGCTCAGATGTGGTATCAACAAGTAAGACTGTTATACAGGGAATTGTAGTTCAATGTTTAATTTGAAAGATTAATATTAATTGTATGTGCTGGGTGCCACTGTACTGCAACATGATTTGTTAAACTATACAGAGCCCCACACATGAAACGCAGGGGGGAAAAATAGATATTGTGGCCACAAATTAAGAAGCTGTTTTAAGGAACGAGCTGGTACAATGCTGCCACGATTGAACTAAAACGAGGGAGTTAATTAATACAATGTGGCCATAATTTAACTCAAATGAGGGATTGATTTAGTACAATGTGGCACAATTTAGCTAAAAACGAATGTTAAAATGAATTCAAGGGTATAAAGGGATAGTTCACCCATAATTTACCCACCGTCTTGTTGTTTGAAACCTGAGTTTGTTATGCTGAACATAAGAGAAGATATTTTGAAGAATGCTGGTAATCAAACAGTTGATGGTCCCCATTGACTTCCATAGTATTTCTTTCCCTACTAATGGAATCACGAAATGTTTTTGGTTGCTTCGAATGCTTCAATAATTGATTTTGTGTTCAACAAATGGGGGAAGTCGTGGCCTAATGGTTAGAGAGTCGGACTCATAGCCCAAAGGTGTGTGAGAATGTCGGTCTCGTACCGCAGGGAATGTTCATGTTGGGGAGTGCTGTGCATGCTCGCGTTCCACCACCTTCATACCACGCGAAGTCACTTGAGCAGGCGTTCATCCCATTTTAATCTTTGCAGTTTTGCCGCAGCAAAAAAAAAAAAAAAGGCTCCCCTGCTCCGGTTGTTTCACAGTTTGTGTGGTGTTCACTGCTGTGTGTGTGCACTTTGTATGGGATAAATGCAGAGCACTAAATCAGAGTATGTGTCACCATACTTGGCCACATGTCACGGCACTCACTTATTGTTCAGCAAGTTGATGCAACATCCCACAATTAATATAAACCGAAAATAAGTTTCTCTTGAAACCGTTTAGTCTAACAGCCCTAGACTCTGTAAATGGCCAAAAATATAAAAATAAATAAATCTGAAAGCGAGCCTGTTATCTAATCAGAAAAAAAACATAGAAACGGCTGCAATCAATATTGTGAATGTAGTGCAGGACTACCTGTTTTTCTAAAACACTTCCAAGTTCTCAGAACTTAGTACTCAGTAGAAGTCAGCAGTAGGCTCACCAGTATGCCAGGTTCCCCCCCTTTTAACCTTCCTTCCAAGCTAAGATGGGAAATGTTTGGGAAACTACTTTTTTTTTTTTTTTGCTATTAGTGGTGCAGAACATTTACAGCAGCTTTAAACTTTGTGGAACATATTCAGTAATATTAAGCAACAACCATAATATTTTACAAGTTTAAACGGATGATTTGATTTCTTTTTCTATCAAAGGGATTTCGCACATTGGAGGATATTCGCACTAAGGCGGTTTTGAATCACACTCTAAGGATTGGACTAAAACACTACGATGACCTCCTTGAGCGGATGCCAAGAAGTGAAGCAAATGCCATCGAGAAAACGGTTTGTACAGACCTTTTTTTTTTTTAATGGCCTGCAGTAAAGAAAATAGCCATAAGCAAGCAATTAAACTGAGGGGCTTTCTTTGTTCTTACCATCCATAACAACATCGTCCGGTTGTGAAGAACAAGAATGTAGCTACTTGATTTTCACAGCAGTAAATAATAAAACTGAATTTCAAAAAGATGAGCAATCAAAAAAAAAATGAAAACAATTTTGTGTTGGCGGCAGCAAAACTGTCAATCTTCTTTGGTCAGCTGATGGACATAACAGAGATTGTTAGTGAGTCTGTCGTCCCATAGGAAGAGTGGGAGCTCTTGAAAGCTGGCGCTTCATAAGTCAGAAGCTACTGAGCTCCCTTACAGAGTCTTGGGCCCAAGCCAGTTGTTTTCTTGCTATTGCTTGGAACGTCCCACTGTTTTCCTCTTAACAGACCTGATAGATAAAAAGGGCAATGAAGATGAGTGCAACATGTGCTTTCCTAGCTTGACAGGAATGATGTGTAGAGCATGTAAACTGATTACCTTCAGCATTTCAGCTCTAAATGAATGAAATGCTAGGTATAAATTAGTGTTTAAAAATTTATTAAAAATGTAACTTCAGAACTTCATCCATTTTATTCTGCTATAGTCATAAATGCACTTTTATTTCAAATAAAGATGCCAGAGAGGGAGAAAAAAATTATTTAAATATATATCGGTAAGTGTTTTTGAAAATGTTGAGTTATGCTCAGCAAGTCTGCATTTATTTAGTCAATAAAGAAAATGTGACATTTTATTAACATTTTAAATAACTTTTTTTATGGTAATATATTTTAAAATATACTTTATTTTCCAGTGATGCAAAGCTGAATTTCATGCAGTCTTCAGAGTCATGTGAGCCTTTAGAAATTATTAAAAATATATATTTAGGAATAGAAGTGACTAAAGAACACCATTAAAGTTTTAACTATTACATTTGATCAAATGAATGCATCCTTGTTTAAAGTAGTAATTAAAATTAAACTAGTGTATATACTGATGATCGGTAACAAAAAACAGAAGTAAATCCATAACTAAAATATATGACTATTATGGTTGCCTGGGCAGTGCAGAGCAGCTCCCAGTGTGGCACCCACAAGCTGTGTTTATGGCATGTGGTTCATACCGCAGGGACAAGAGCACGTGTGGAGATGTGGATGTCCTCATCACTCACCCTGATGGAGAATCGCACAAGGGTGTTTTCAGCAAAGTGTTGCACCTCCTCCATCAGAGTGGTATGCTGATATATCACAGAGAAATGTAGAATCATTTGAATTTGATTTAATAAACCCACAGTTTGTAATTTGTTTATTATTATATTGTTTATTATTATTTTTATTTTCTCATCCAGGTTTCCTGACAGATGACCTTGTTAGCCATGAGGAGAATGATGAACAGAAGAAGTACATGGGCATCTGCCGGCTTCCAGGCCCTTCACAGCGCCACAGGCGCTTAGACATCATTGTAGTGCCCTATGCTGAATTTGCATGTGCTCTTCTGTACTTCACTGGCTCCGCCCACTTCAACAGATCAATGAGGGCATTGGCTAAGACCAAACACATGAGCCTATCAGAGCACTCGCTGAACTGTGCTGTGGTGCGGGAGCGCGGTGTGAAGCTGGTGGCAGGAACTCCTTTACACACACCGACGGAGAAGGATGTCTTCAAACACCTCGGCATACCTTACAGAGAACCACATGAGCGAGACTGGTGACAAGGCTACATTCATATATTATATTACATGACTGCAAGCTTTACATGACAACACTTTATGATTTTAACTATATGGAATCATGCTGTTGTAATCACATTTCTAATGTGGGAGTGCACTATAGAATTGTTTTAATTTGCATCATATGGCATCAAAGTTCTTAACCTTTTTATTGGATGCATTTTAATGAGAGAAATGTCATTACCTCTTGTGTCTGTATATTACTTAAAATATGTAAATTATTAAAGCACCTCAAAACATGTTTTTAACTGTTTCTTTTATCTTCAAAGTTTGGTAATAATATCACCTGTTACTTTTGCTTTAATTTAAATATTATAAACTCTTATAAAAGGTTCTTTTTCCACACGCTCATGGAACGGTTTCAAACAGATCAACCCAACCCTGAAGTTTTGTCGGTCGATTGGCAGGAACTGTTTTGTTAGTCTTTTTGAACAAATCATTTAAGATACGGAAAAGCAGTGATTCACTTAAGATTCAAAACACAAACAACATTTGAATGCTACAGTGGGTACGGAAAGTATTCAGACCCCCTTAAATTTTTCCCTCTTTGTTATATTGCAGCCATTTGCTAAAATAATTTCAGTTATTTTTTTTTCCTCAATGTACACACAGCACCCCATATTGACAGAAAAACACAGAATTGTTGACATTTTTGCAGATTTATTAAAAAAGAAAAACTGAAATAGAACATGGTCCTAAGTATTCAGACCCTGTCAGTTTTAGTAGAAGCAACCTTTTGATCTAATACAGCCATGAGTTTTTTTGGGAAAGATGCAACAAGTTTTCACACCTGGATTTGGTGATCCTCTGCCATTCCTCCTTGCAGATCCTCTCATGTTCTGTCAGGTTGGATGGTAAACGTTGGTGGACAGACATTTTTAGGTCTCTCCAGACGCCCCCCCTCTGCCTCCATGGGTTTAAGTCAGGGCTCCGGCTGGGCCATTCAAGAACAGTCACAGAGTTGTTTTGAAGCCACTTCTTCGTTATTTTAGCTGTGTACTTAGGGTCATTGTCTTGTTGGAAGGTAAACCTTCGAGGCAGTTGAGGGTCTATGAAGCACTCTGGAGAAGGTTTTGGGCAGGGATTATCCCGGTACTACGGCAGCAGTCATCTTTCCCTACGATTTGCAACCAGTAGTCAATGTCAAGCAGACTGAAAAACCACCACACTTAGAATGATGCTGCCTCACCATTCCATTTGCGGCACCGTGGTGCACTGTATTAGCACAGTCGCCCCGCGAGGCAGGGGCACTGTTTCTCCTACACAAATACCGCTTAGATTAAGGCCACCAAAGTTTACCTTGGTCTCATCAGACCAGAGGAACATCGTATTCTCACCATGCTCAAGCTCCATGCGGGCTTTCATGGGTCTTGCACTGAGGAGAGGCTTCCGTACTCTGCCATAAAGCCCCGACTGGTAAAGGGCTTCAGTGATGGTTGACTTTCTACAACTTTCTCCCAATCTCCCGACTGCATCTCTGGAGCTCAGCCACAGTGATCTTTGGGTTATTCTTTACTTCTCTCACCAAGGCTCTTCTTCCCCGGTAGCTCAGTTTGGCCGGACGGCCAGCTATAGGAAGGGTTCTGGTCGTCCCAAACGTCTTCCATTTAAGGATTATGGAGGCCACTGTGCTTTTAAGAACCTTAAGTGCAGCAGACATTTTTCTGTAACCTTGGCCAGATCTGAGCCTTGCCACAATTCTGTCTCTGAGATCTTCAGGCAGTTCCTTTGACCTCATGATTCTCATTTGCTTGACATGCACTGTGAGCTGTAAGGTCTTATATGGACAGGTGTGTGGCTTTCCTAATCAAGCCCAATCAGTATAATCAAACACAGCTGGATCAAATGAAGGTGTAGAACCATCTCAAAGAATATCAGAAGAAATGGACAGCACCTGAGAAAAATATATGAGTGTCACAGCAAAGGTATGAATACTACTCTCCAGGAACCCTCAGGGGGGGGATTGTTTATTTCAGTGTTGTCTTTTTAATCATTAACACTTTGCAAAGCCGAACGGGTTGCATACACGAATTTGTTTGTTCTGTCATTAGATTGTGGTGTGCTGCTGTGGTACGATGTATTTAGTGGAAATTTAAGAACAAGTTAATTGTAAACGGCTTTAGCCATGGCTCCTGGCAACTATTTATACCAAACTGAAGTGAAACATTTCAGGGGGGTGAATCACCACTACTTTCCCTTTGTCCCCACTGTATAGAGAGAATTTTTCCGGATCTGACTTTCGATGCCTTCACCTGACTGATTGGTCCCCCCACTTCTTTTCCCCTGTTGCGATTTCTGGAACAAGAGTGAGACGAGAGTCTCCTTTCGTGACAAATTGACATAATGTGTTCATGAATGGACGGAACAAGTCAAACTCATTTCTTAAACAAGAAGAACAGGTGCTGCCAGAACAAGTGGGGGACATACTTCCGCTGTATTGCGACTTTCTGTAGTAGTCGTCTAGATGACACCTTTGTTTGTCATTTGTGGGGAAACCGTTAAATACACAATTTCTTGAGTCATTAGTAGGCGCACACACTTTTTGAATGTGGTTTTGTTTTATTTGCATGTAATGACTGTTAAGGATTCGATTGAAATTGACAGGTGATGAACTCGAACCAAAAACACTCCTAAACTATTTTATTTTGTCTCAAAATAAACATGTCTGTCTGCAAATTCCAGCACGAACGATAGCTTCACGGTTGTATGTAATGGTGACTTTAGTGTTTTATTACTCGGCTAGAAAGTCAAAGGATGTCTTAGGTAATTGTAAAATCGTGCTTGCTTGTTTTTTAGTTGTTGCTTTTTGAATAATGATGGGACATTTAAGCACATATTTTTTAATGATCGGAATTACACATGTCTCTCAATAAAGTTTCTGTAATATCAACATTCTTGGATCTTACAAGCCCACTTAGGCTGCTTTTTCCGCCGTGCTGGCTGTTGGTTCACTTCCGGCCCCAAAGAAACTTAGTAAATAGCATACTATTAGCTACCGATAATTACTTGTGTATGGCACCATAAGAAGTCTCCAAATATCCTAATATGCTGAATATTAGTTCAGTTGCTTTCAGTGGTTAGACCCATAAAAGATGACACAGAAGAATTCGACTTCGGTGGCAAATATTTGTTAGGTCTAACCGAACACTCCTATATCTTATAATATAGATTGAAAAACACCCCCGTGGTGGGCATATATTTTCCCTTCATCTCGCCGTCAATTTTTCCCGCGCTCACACATTGAACCAAAAGGTAGGGAGTTTTCAGTATAGGAATGTGGGCCATGGGCTCCAGCCTCTTTGCAATGAACCGGATTGCCAATGCAGTTCAGTCTGCACTAGTTTGATTAGACTGGCCTGGTGTGGGGTTCCCCTCCTATGGGTCCCGATCTCGTTTCGGAATCTATTGTCCCAAACTGTCACTTAAAAACCATAAACTGATTGTTCATACAATTTATAAGTTCGTCCCATTTCTATCTGAGTGTTCTTTTAAGACTAGACTTTCAGTAGCCAGCGTGTCACAAGACTGCCCTTGCATGGGTGTTTTTCTGGCCACAGGGCGCGTAAGCAGCGGTCGCTTAGGGCGCCTACCAGCTTCGCTATGGGCGCGGCACTATGAGCGCACTCGAGGTTACCCTCGGCACTTTTAGCATGGGTGTGCTAAAGCATGGGGCGGACGGTTACGCCACCATAACTGTTTTACGTTTCCGCTTCCCACTGGACCCTCCCCCAAATTATGGGCCTAGAGTACGTCCACTCCGGCCCGTCCTGTCGCCCCCTCGCTCAGGAGTGTGTCAATGCGCTGATTGTGCATGCCAAGTTTTGCCTTTCATACAACGCCATTTTAGCTCCGGGGCTATGGCAGGCTTTGGAATAGTAACCCTTTTTTTGCCCACTGCATAAAAGCTAAGTTCAACCCAGGCCATTTCCAATATCGTCCGCCCCTTATTTCAGTACCCAATGTGCCCCCATCTCCGTCTTTGTCGGCCCCGTAGTGTGGCACATTTGTCCAAAAGGTGTTCGTTTTTTGCGCCAATGCATTGTTAAGGATCAGCGTGCCTGTTAACATCCCCTAACCACTCTTGATACGGAATCTCCAATTCACCGGATCCACGACCGCCTTCTATTATCCGGAAGCTTTGTTCTGAGCTTAAATGCATTTATTCTGGGAGGTGGATTATATTTGGCTGTCTAGCAATTCAGGACGGCCAACTCCCGGCTTATAGTAGGTCGCCCCAGCTGGCAGAGACTCGTCACGTTATTTCCAGGGCTTATTGCTGTTCAGCTTTGCACGTTCCCGCCACTGTGAGCCCTCATTGGAGTGAGAGTGGTTGCTTCATTTGGGTTTTTAGTCCACTGCTACAGCTTAGACTTGTAGTTTGGGGTAACTACTTATGGTGTGTTTCTAGCGTTCTGCCTGCACTCATACTGCATCCTATGTGCACCCTTCTTCAGTCTCCGTCTGTCTGGTTCCACTACTGTAATTACTCCTCCACAACCGAACACCCAGCTACCGACCCCCAGTCCCTGTCCTTCGTCTCTCTCACTGTTTGTTGATAGATCCTTGTCTCTCAGTACCCACGGAGACACTTTTTCTACTCAATTCCCGCTTCGCGTGTTTGGTTGTAACTACTTGCGCGCATGTCTCGCATAGGGTGTCTTCGGGCCTCCACGGCTTCGTGGCCCCTGATCTCAATGGCCCCCCTGTATTATTTCACAGTAGTTCATCCGCCGCTTTGTGGCCCTTCCACGGTGCATGCCTCAGCCCAGTCAGTTTGTTTTGTTCCTCACTGTCACCCCTGCCATGGGCCCATCTGTCTATCCGCGGGTCCGACCGCAATCTCCTATTGTTATCTCTCCCCTACCTTCCCCTCTTCTATATCTAGCTCTATCATGTTGGTGAGGGTGTGTGGGGGTGTGGCCGATCCCTCGGGCTTGCTAGGGCCAGTGTTGGCTAGGTTTGACAACTAAGCCGGTCCATCCCGTTGCCCAACCTCATCTGACCTTTGTATTCTTTCGTTGTGAGCTCGGTTCGCTGACCCACGTGCCTCGTTCCCAGACACCCATGTCTATCGCTTCTTGTGCTCCCCCCGCCTTGGTCAATTGCTACCGAGGGCCGGCTTGCTATTCTCCGGTTCCGGCTTTCCCGTGCCCTCTTTGCGTTCATTGCCTCTCCTCTCACATTCTCGATCTCCCATCGTTTTTAGTTTTGTAGCTGTGCCCTTTTAGCAGTGTCCCTCTTACTTGTCCCAACCTTTTTTGACCCACCCGTACTTACATACGAATCCTGTAACCCCCAATGTCCGCACGCCCGACAACCCATCCTACGTCCTCGTAACGAAATCGTCGGAGACCCCCCCTTTGTTCCTCGTTTCCGACCTCTTCACCCACTTCCAGTTTGTATACTGCTTCTGATATACCTCCTCTGCACGCGCTGTCAATGTCTGACGCTTCGTTGCCATCTTTTAGAACGTCATGGGCTCCACCCGCCCCCCTCTGTCTGCATCTGGAAACGCAAGTTCCCGACCCCACCCTTTATATCGCTACATTGCCCACTTCGGGTGTTTCGTCTTGGTTGATGTTGGGTTAGCGCGCCTTTTTTCAGTTTGTTGACCAATATTCGCGTCAACCCGTTTCGAGGCTGTTATTACACGTGCCCCCGGTCACACATTCTCCCCACACCTTGTCCACCCCCATTTCTGCCGCTCCCGATTCCCCATGCACGCCGTCTGGCGGTGTGACGGTGATTCTGTTTCTGCATTTCGCATCCTGTGGTTTCCTTGTTGTTATTCTTACCGCGCATCCATTTTGCGCATTTCCCCTGTGTAGCACCATTCTCAGAGTCAGAACTTTCTCTTTTTGTGACACACCAAGTAACCCCCCACCCTAACCTCTTTTTCACCCCCCCCTCCCCCCCCCTCCGCCCCCCCCCCCCCCCCCTCCCCGCCCCCCCCTGTGCCCTCCCCCCGCCCCCCGCCCCTTCCCCCCCCTTGCCTCCCACCTTTTCATTCACTTTCCCAGCCTTCATTCCCCCATTTGATTCCCTTTTTTCGCCCCCCCCCCCCCCTCCTGTTCTCTTCTTTTACCCTCCCCCCTCCCCCCCCCCCCCCCACCCCCCCCCATCCCCCCCCCCCCCCCACCCCCCTCCCCCCCCTCCCCCCCCCCACCCCCCACCCCTCTGTTGTGTGCCTTTTTTTTCACACATGCTCTCTAACAATAGATCTCCCTCTCCCCCGTGCCTTTTAGCCAGTTTTAGGTTCAAGCGTACCGTACAGTTACCAAAAACGTGACGTGGTAAACCTCTGCTGATCAAATGGCGGAGAAAATTAGAAAATCGGCACTACCTGCATCACAGGAACGTGCGACATGAGATCACAAACAGACCCGCTTGTTTTAACATACCACCTAAGAGTGGGCGTTACCCCTGTTGTGGAAGAACAGACGTTCATCTCGTTGATAGCAGAGGAGCGGATCAAGCGAGAGCTTGATGGGGCGACGCGGAAAGAAAAAGTTTTTTTTAGGAGTCGTGGAAGTAGAGGCGGCGCAACTATAACAACATATGAATAATCCCGCCCACTCTAAAGCGATACTAAACTGCAGTGGAAACGCAAACCGTGCCGAACCGAGCCGTGCCGTACCGAGCCGAGTCGTACCACGCAGTGGAAAATCGCCATAATTCTTTGAACTGCTCTGCACAAGTCATTTACGAATCACTTAGGAAAATAACGTGTTTTTTGACCTTGCATGCATGTAAACCTGTTTTAGGAGACTCATAAAACAATATTAGCAACCTTAAAAATGGCATAATAGGGGCACTTTAACAGTTTTATATATTAAAATGTAATTTATTCCTGTGACAGCAGAACTGAATTTTCAACATTTACTTCAAAAATGAAATGTCTGTAACAATGTAAACGTCTTTACTGTCATTTTTTAAATCTATTTTTGCTAAAATATTAGTGTTAAAAAATCTTACATACACACCAAACTTTTGAATGGTTGTGTAGGTGTTTACATATTCATGAACATAAGCTCACTTTTTGCCTTTAGTCTTCTCATTGGTCCATTCCACCTTTGGTGCTTTTTTTACTGGCAAAATAATATCTTTTCTTTTAAGCAAAACAGCCACAAGCTTTTAATGAATGATCACATCCATTTATCATTATGGGATGTGAAAACCAAACATGAACAAAATAAGAATTAATCAGTGTGATGCATAAAGAGTGAAGGATACTGTTCCTCCAGCAACATGCTCTCAGTGGCCTGTCTGTTCTCATCGCTGATGGAGATGTCCAGCATCCACGGCTGAACACACACAATAACAACAACACATCATATCCATTTTCAGAGTATCTTTACATATAGTGTTAAAACAGTTATCATTTTAGGGTGAGCTAACCCTTATTTTACCAGTATACTGCTGTTTGTCTTCCAAGCAAACTGTAAGTATTGATCCTGGAGAATCTCAGCACTGCTCAGGTCCCTGTTAAGAGAGCAGACAAATAATAAAGACAGTAATTCCATAAGAATGTGTTTACAGAAATTAATTTACAAAAGACAAATATGGAGTACATGATTACAGAATATTTAAAAACACATTTTATTGATTCTTCTATACAAAAATATGTTATTTACTGTAAATTGTCCTGTATGTGTGGGACTGCTCTAGGATGAACTTCTGATAATGTAATGTGTATCTACGTTTGTAATTCCTGTAGTGGATTTTTTTTGGTTACACTTTATTTTACAGTGTCCTTCTTACAAGTGTAACTGTACATTTAAGTACCGAGTAATATTAATTAACAACACGTACTTACTATAAGATTAGGGCTTTAATAGTTAATTGCAAGCAGCATTTACTGTTATACTATAGTGAGTGCACGTAACATGTAAAAAGGACACTGTAAAATAAAGTGTTACTGAGTTTTCTCTATGTAAATGAACAGTTCGTTTCTAGTATCCATGTGTGTCATGCGAAAATGACTGGATTTACATCACAGCAGTTAAAAATGAATATAACGTTGCTCATACGGTTAGTAGCCATTTTATCAAAGTTTTATGTCAACACGTATAATGTATATGTTTTATGGTTATACTTTTGAAACTGTGTGAATTTTAACGTTTATTCCCATGCAAAGTCTTGCCCCACACAGGCTTCCATTGTAAATTAATGTACACTTGATACATGTTTTTTTTTTCTCACAAACTGAGGGATAGGTTTTTTTTTTTTTAATAATTGCCAGCATTTTTTATTTTTGTACTGAAGCATTTCTGTAAAGAGGGGTTTTAACAAATATTGATGTGAGTAATGTGCCATTAGTTACTGCTGAATAGATCATGCTATATGTGCCGGTAGTGAGCACTGTGTGGCATCTTGTTAGCAGGTAATTGAAGCTCCACAGTTACATTAAACTTGTTTCCTAGATGGTTAAAATAGTGTAATTATGTTCATATAACAAAATTAGTTAATATTAAACCTGTCAGTTGTTCTTCTATCGCTCCTGTCTCACTGTAAACGATCCTCAAGTGATTTTACTTCATCAAAGTCTTACCTGTTCCATTCCAAGTCTCCAACGATCTCCTATACTCACCTCTGAGTCTCCAGCGATCTCCTATACTCACCTCTGAGTCTCCAACGATCTCCTATACTCACCTCTGAGTCTCCAGTGATCTCCTATACTCTCATTCAAGTCTCCAGTGATCTCCTATACTCACCTCTGAGTCTCCAGCGATCTTCTATACTCTCCTTCAAGTCTCCAGTGATCTCCTATACTCACCTCTGAGTCTCCAGTGATCTCCTATACTCTCCTTCATGTCACCAACGATCTTATACTCGCCTCTAAATCTACAACAACCTTCTATACTCACATTCAAGTCTCCAGCGATCTCCTATACTCACCTCTGAGTCTCCAGCGATCTCCTATACTCACATCTGAGTCTCCAGCGATCTCCTATACTCGCCTCTGAGTCTCCAGCGATCTCCTATACTCACATTCAAGTCTCCAGCGATCTCCTATACTCACCTCTGAGTCTCCAGTGATCTCCTATACTCTCCTTCATGTCACCAACGATCTTATACGCGCCTCTAAATTACAACACCATCTATACTCACATTCAAGTCTATAGCGATCTCCTTACTCAACTCTGAGTCTCCAGCGATCTCCTCTATTCAACTCTGAGTCTCTAGCGATCTCCTATACTCACCTCTGAGTCTCCAGCGATCTTCTATACTCTCCTTCAAGTCTCCAGCAATCTCCTATACTCACCTGAGTCTCCAGCGATCTCCTATACTCTCATTCAAGTCTCCAGCGATCTCCTATACCCACCTCTGAGTCTTCAGTGATCTCCTATACTCTCCTTCAAGTCTCCAGTGATTTCCTATACTCGCATTCAAATCTTCAGTGATCTCCTATACACTCCTTCAAGTCTCCAGAGATCTCCTATACTCACCTGAGTCTCCAGCGATCTCCTATACTCACCTCTGAGTCTCCAGTGATCTCCTATACTCTCCTTCAAGTCTCCAGTGATCTCCTATCTCACTTCTGAGTCTCCAGTGATCTCCTATACTCACCTCTGAGCTTCCAGTGATCTCCTATACTCTCCTGTGATCTCCTATATTCACCTGAGTCTCCAGTGATTTCTGTCTGTCTCCTGCTAACTACTGCACTAGACTGTTTATTTGAATACTTCACAGTCAGTTTGGTTTACCTGCCTCAGTTTATCAGCTTATTTACTTCTGTGTTCATCCCATCATTGCTCACACCTGCCGTGTTGTTTTCTTAGCTGATTTATTCATCTGCTGTGCCTTCCAAAGTACAATTTCCGATATCTGCATATATCCAGCTGTCAATTAATACACTTTGGGTTCAACTAAACTATCTTGTTGCAATGCTTTTAGCAAAAGAGTTTATCACTGGTGAACATTTATTTTGCCATGAATAAACCAAATAAACCAAAACTGACCCTAATGTGGGCCACAGTTGATTTTTATTCTAACCCTGGTTTACCCCACATTCCTCATGTGGCCCACATGCTGCATTGAATGGTGGTATTTTGGCAGTGGTCAACAAGCAGGTCACTACACAGCCACAATTTAGGTAATAAATGAACCGGATAAACCATAAATATACATTATCTGGGTCATACTAAGCCTTAAGTGAGTTTTGCATCAACAATACTCAACATTGTAAAATAAATTTAAAAATGTCCTCCAGAAATGTTCAAATAAGCTCCAGAAATGTGCCCTACTTGATAAAATCATCCTGACCCAAGTTTTGCACAAGCAGCAATTAAAATGTCACAGATAAATATTCAAAGACACATTCCAATACTTTAAAAACTGTTCTTCACAAGTTTGAACTTAAATGCTTCTCACTCAGACTCTACCTACACAATAAGTCTGTGAGTGTCAAAGCTATGCTGTGTTAAAGAGCGCACAACGAAGATGAAAGGTTATATATCATAAGTCTTTAATCCAACAAGGGTAATCCAACAAGAGTAAATCCAAACACAATGTAGCACAGCAACATTTAAGATATGTAACCATAAGACCAGAAAAACTCAAAGTGAACATACAGGAACTTAAGTACTCAGACCAAATAAGGATAATTAACTAGGCACACAACTTCGCAGTTGGTTGAACCGGCTTCATTGGTTCTTTTTGAGTGGGCGTGCGACTCGGCGTGCCTCCTGGTCATCAACCCGGAAATAAAGTTTGATTCAGTTCGATTTGTGAACTGGCTCAACCGGTTACTTCCTGAGAACCAGCTCAAAAGAACGATTCGTTCAAGAACCTAACATCACTAGTACCCATATTAAAAAAACTGCCATTAAAAGCATGTTTCAAAAAATAAATTGCTGCGTATGTAGCCTTCTTAAGACTCACATCCAGATCACCGTGCATCAGTTAGCTGTGTTGCATCCTTCTAAAAGTAGCCAAATTCTATTAGGCCTTATTTACAATTTCAAGCTTCCATTTCAAATAGCCAGTGTCAAGTGTTACATCCAAGACAGTGGTTTCTCATATGTTTTATAATATATGGGGCATATTGACCATTGGCAAAAGTGGGGGACAGTTGGGCTTACACACTGATATGCCAATGCTGACTGACTTATTAATTATTTGGGCACTATTTGTCATTTTGTATGCGGGCCACATTTGCGGCATCATATAAGGGCCACATTAGGCTCACAGCCACATTAGCCAGTGCTTATCATGCCATAACTTTCCCAAAACGGCATACAGATTGCTTTAGGATAAGCTGGGGAACTCACATTTTGTGCATAATTATGGGGACCTTTTGGCTCACCGCTACATTAAACCAATGCTCGCTGTGCAATATCTTTGCCAAAACTGCCCGATACGTTTAATGTACATGGGCCACATTTGCTCTATCTGTAAAAACATATGTGGACCCACATTTGGTTACACCTGCTTAGCCTTTGTCAATATATGCACATTTTTGCCAAAAAGTGGCCCACATTGGTTGGCACTATTGGTGCCATAATCACTGTTTACCACTGGGCCCACTTTAGGGTCACATCAGATTATAACCTGCTGTCACCACCGATCTTTACCTACAGAGGCCACACGTGATTTGATACATATGGGCCACTTCAGGCTTACATCCATTTTGTCCGGGCCATAAGAAGGCCAGCAGTGTCATTGTCATATCATTGCCTTAAGTGGCCCACATCCACATGCTATTTGGGCTGTGTTTCAGGCTTTTTGGCTAGGTTTAAAACAAGGAAAAGTGCACTTTTAGATAAACAAGGCAACATAATAGATGCACTTGTGGAGGTAGAAAAACAAAGTTATTTAAGACTCAAGAATACAAGACTAGAAATGAGACTGAAGAAGAACTAAAGAAAATATTACAAGTAAATATAAGCAAGATAACTGAAGATCAAAAACAAAAAACAAAAGAGAGAAATCAAGAGCAAAAACTACAGCAAGGATATACAAATCACAGCAAATAACAGGGCAAGACTGGGATACAGAGCAGCAAATCAGTATAACGGTCTCTATGGCACAAGACGAACCAGCCAACACAAGAGGAAAAACCAGCACAACATAAAGGGAGGAAAGGAGAAAAGTACATGAGGGCCAGGTCAGCACAATTAATGAAACGAGAACAAGACGAGGGTTAAACAAGAGGGCGTGCCCAAGGGAAGAAAGGAAGTGGGACCAAAGGAGCACATGGCAGACACAAACAAGGACAAAGCAATGTGTTAAGACACAAGACAAACAAAGACAACATAGACAAAGCTGCCCGCTCAGAACCCTCACACAAGGTTTTATTTACTACTAGTACTAAATTAAATTATTCATTATCATTTTAGTTTTCTCTATTGTTTTTATTCTTTATTCATTCTTAATATGACTTATTTTTCTGTATCCAGCTGTATCAGGTGGCGGACCACTTTCTTTTCTCCCATTGGTAGTCACTGCATCAGAGGTTATTTGTAAATATTGTTATTATTGTTGTTGTTGTTATTTCTCATGCATCACAGCACAGGAGGTTTTGACCTCCTTCTAGCTCCACCAAGTTCAGCACAACACCTCCCAAACAGGTGTCAGCCTCCCGCGAGAAGCTGAATCGGACCCCAACCGTCACCCACCGAGCGAAGCTTCACTATTGATCTTCACTGTCAGTGAGAGATATAAAGCAGGTATTCGCTATGGTAAGAGTGACTCAGCTGAGCAAGGGTGAGTGAGAGCGTCACACCACCTGACGCCGTGATTCCTTCCCATAGATGGGTGTGGAGGGACGCCACTCAACATCACCATCCAAGACAGCGGTCCCACGGGAAACTGAACACAGAGGCCCATCCGTCACCCACTGAGGTGCTTCATCAAACTCTGTGATGAGTGAAACTGTGATGCAGAGACTACCAATTCTCTGAGATGTTGGCTTCTGATAGGATGTCCTGCTTTTTGTATTATACATTTTATTATTAGCAAGTCACTGAAGACTATCGAGTTTGGAGTATTTTCTACCAGGGCTGTCAACTGTAAATTAAACTAATTGATCACATATTAATCGCACATCAAATTGAGAAATTACCCACAAAAGATATGAGAAAAGCATGAAATCGATATTTCAGAAATTACATTTTTTTTCTTTCTTTTTTCATTTTTGGGTGACCTATCCCTGTAATTAGTTTTTTATTAATATAGATTTTTTTTTTTTTATAAATAAATATGATTTTTTAAATTAAATTACACATAAATAATAATAAACTTAAACTGCCAGTAGGTGGCAGTAAAATGTCTTAATGAACAAATCATTGAGTCATTTATTACTTCACTGGATTTGTTCAAACGGCTGATTCATTCAGGAACGAATCCTTATGAATGGGTAACTGAATCATTGGTTCACCCCATTCCTTAAAAATGCGGATATATTCAGAAATTGTGTATTTTTGTGCCCGGAATTGCACAACACTTGTGATGTGGTTTTTTAATAGGTAATATTCGCCTATGAGCAAAAACAGACAACATTTTGTTAAAATATTTACTTTTTATTGTTAAAAATGATTATTTACTTAACTGCTGTATGAAATCATCGTGTGATATCGCCTATCATATAACTATGAGACAAAAATATAAATTAAAATTAAAATTTGGCCTAATATCTTGAATTTTGGGGGCACATAACTGCATTTATGGACTACGTAGTTGTTGTCCTGTATGGAACGATATTCCGGACAATTTTCAAATAGAATAGCAAATTGTATTTTCAATTGCGTTTTCAATATGTGGACGCATAAATTGTGACATAATCCAAATGCAATTGCAAATCCTGCATTAGCGTTTGCATTTTCGCTTTCGCGAACGCACAGTGACTGCCAAATTTCAAATGAAAAAGCAAAGCCCATTTGCAGCTGTATTTCCCATGTCTCAGGAGTTACGAGCCTGTACTTTTTTTTTTTAAAATTTAAATAGCAATTTTAATTACCACGTCTGCTTTTTCACTCTCTCTGTGTCGCGCATGTAACCTGCCAAAACTCTAATGGAATCGCAATTCCTTTTGCATTTGAATTTCCGACGTCTACATGGAAAGCTGTCAATCAATGTGAGGGGGCGGGGCTATACTAGGGGGCGTGTTTGTGTTGGGAGGTGACGTCACTCACAGACGACCGTGCAGAATGCTCTGATCAATGGAGGTAATCGGTAAAGGCTCCGCTAAAGGCAGCTACCAATCAGTTTCACACCTGTGTGAATGAACAGACACTGCAACCTTCTTGGCACAATACATAAATATGTCTTTTTTACCCCAAATGTAGCGATTATCCCCTGCTAACAGCGGGAGCCACAACGGTACGCACAATAGGTCAATATTCACTATTAACCAAACGCTTTCACCTGTCTCTGCATCTCTCCCTGTTTACTCTCACTTACCCTTTTAATCCGTAATAGAGGCGGGTCACACCTGCCTCAAGAACCTTTTACGTTTGCACTGCACTTGATGCACTTAGCAAACCAACAGAGGCAAAATCTACATGTATGTACCTATTTGCAAACCATATCTTATTCCTATCTAATAGCCTGTGTGCACCTGCCTCAAGATCTCTCAGTCTCTTTTACGATCTGATAGATGCATGTGACAAAACAGTAAATGCTTCTACTCTTACTCTGCCTGCCCCAGACAAAACTTCAGCAGTCAGATCTAGGTGCAGCTGTCACAGAACACACCACAGCCAAGGCAAGATAACATAAAAAATCACGTGCATCAATCGCAGTGTCCAGTGGCTGTAAATAGTGAGAGATCTTGAGGCAGGCGCAACGCTTTGGTGCCACGTACTGGACGCAAACTCCATAACGGATTAAAACTGTTGAATAAAATATAAAGTAAGGTGGAAAATAAAAGTATAGATTAGTTTGTTTGCTTAAGTGCATCAAGTGGAGTGCAAACGGTAAAAGGTCTTGAGGCAGGTGTGACACGCTCTCCATTACGGATTAAAAGTGTAAGTGAGTAAACAGTGAGAGATGCTGAGACAGATGAAAAGCATTTGGTTAATAGTGAATATTGAGCTATTGTGCGTACCGTTGTGGCTCCCGCTGTTAGCAGGGGATAATCGCTACATTTGGGGTAAAAAAGACATAATTATGTATTGTGCCAAGAAGGTTGCACTGTCTGTTCGTTCACACAGGTGTGAAACTGATTGGTAGCTGCCTTTAGCGGAGCCTTTACCGATTACCTCCATTGATCAGAGCACTCGGCACGGTCGTCTGTGAGTGACGTCACCTCCCAACACAAACACGCCCCATAGTATAGACCTGCCCCTGACGATGATTGGCAGCTTTCCATGAAGACATCGGAAATTCAAATGCAAAAGGAATTGCGTTTCCATTTGAGTTTTGGCAGGTTACATGCGCGACGCAGCGAGAGTGAAAAAGCAAACTGGTAATTAATATTGCTATTTAAATATGACAGGCTCGTAACTCCTAAGACATGGGAAATACAGTTGCAAATGGACTTTGCTTTTTCATTTGAAATGTGGCAGTCACTGTGCGTTCGCGAAAGCGAAAATGCAAACGCTAATGCAGGATTTGCAATTGCATTTGGATTATGTCACCATTACTGCAGCCCCCCCACATATTGAAAAAGCAATTGAAAATACAATTTGCTATTCTATTTGAAAATTGTCCGGAATATCGTTCCATAGTCCTGCATCACGTAGTCAACAGTCAACTGTATGAAATATAAGACGACGTACAGGTCTAGGTGCCGGGCGGTGCGTTAACATATTTTAATCGCGTTATTTTACCATAACTAATTAATTAAATTAAGGTTGTTACAGTTCTTGCTGTGATCGGGCCTGACGCGTTACGTCATACAGAGGATTTAGAACAGTCCCTCTCTCCGCGACGTTGATTGGTTGTCCAGAATCGCATCTTTTAAACGGTCATGACTCAAATTTTTTTTAAATTAGTGCAATAACTTGCATTCCTTGAGGTCTTTGTTAACAAAACAAACCCTCATTATTATTTTCATCTGTCCGATATTATCCATTTTAAGGGGTGGCTCCAGTAAAAGGCCACTGTTATAATGGCTAACATCACTCCATAGGAAAAAGTATAATCCACTATATAAATGTACATGAACTCTGTTATAGATCAGTTGTACTAACGCTCCCATGAATAAGTGTTTAAAAACATTATCCATACAAAACAAGACAAAGCATTATGAAATTGTTTACTCACGGTTTGCTGCAGCTGCTGTCAGACTCAATAGTTGGCTGCTTCATCTTTCAACGAATGTTTCTTTGTGTGAACTCTCCATTACACGGTACCTCGTTTACAAAACAATATGCAGTCAATGCACCAAACGAACATACGACGCGAACTGTCTAGGACGGCCTAGGCAATTAAAAATACACCATCCATTCCTCCCCGACACTGAACCCTTCCAAAGTCTGCAGAAGCACAAATGAAGTAGTGTGCAGACATAAAGCTACTAAACGCAAGTGGGCGTGGCCTATGGTTGGACAATGTGATAAAATGATTGGTCGATGCCTTGTCATATCCAAATATAGTCAAGACAAGTAGTAGTGGCTTATAATAGTTGTGACTGATCTAGGGTTAGTTTTATCATTTAGTTTCACTTTTGAGTTAACAGATAGATGCTAGTTAATTGTTATATATAATTGGCCTATTTACCTGCCGCTGGGTGAGAGGACACAATTAACAAGCACAAGACTCTTCATATTTAGTAGTATTTAATTATTTGTATATTTCATTCAATAGGTTACACTTTATAGAAAAACTTTTGCTTTATAAAAGTTGTTTTAACCACTGATCTATAATAGAGAATATTTTATGGGTCAGTGGTTAACCCACGCTTTGTCTGTGTTTACGTTGCACGCCGTTTTGACCAGCGGGTGTCGCCATTGTTTCGAGCGCCTATTAAAAAAAGAGTGAATCATTTTGTGAAGCAATTTGTTCAATTGATTCGGATTTCAGAAGCTTCATCACTATTCAATTCAGCTTGCGATTATCTTGATATGATGATTGTTTTGTTTGGTGCCTGTTAGAAAACACTCTCTGTCTTTTTGATGCCGTACCCCTCCTTTCTCACTCTTTCTCTCTCCTTCTCTGAATCACCCCTCCTCTATCTGTTCTCTCTCTCTTGTATGGTGTTTGAATGTCTCTTACTCAATATTCAAGGTAAAGGAGTTTGTGCTGATTTAGAAGGGGGGTTCAGCCTCTGTCGCCAGGAAGTCTATTCCTAATATGGACATGTTTTTCTGTATATGTGGCAATTTTATACAAAACACATGTTCTTGGGAAAAACATCCTGTATGGGTATGTCCCCCTATCCTCATTGGTTAAGAGGGTGAAACTCCCCTCGACATATGCCTATGTAATATCTGTATTTCTATGAATAAATTGAGTATTGAGAATACATTTGAATGTGTTTTCTTTCTGACTGCCCGGCTTTGTAGTATTTTCCATTTTCTTTGTGGATGAAGCTTGGCAGAAGGTTGAGACGGTGGGGCAAAGAGATAAGAGGGGACAAAATTGTATTTTTATTGATTAAGTGGAAGCGGCGGGGCTCGTCATTCCGAATTTCTCAAAAGGACAGGTAAGAAACTTTTATTTTTCTTTCTGTCTGTAAGAGAAATTGAATTTATTCTCGTTTTCAATTTGATTGTGTCATATTTGGCATTAATCTGTTTTCCTCACATTTTGGATGTGGGAAGCTTTTGGTTTAGCCTATCTATTTCTAAGTAAATAGAGTAGTGGTGAAATATTTTAATTGCTCACTCTTGCCGTGAAAGTTCTCGGTTTCTTAAGTGATTTAATGAATAATACAGAATTTAAAGCTTTCTTTTGGCAAAAATATCAAAAAGTTAATATAAGAACGCGGTCTCTATTTTGTGTTTTGTTTGGCCATTCTATAAATTGTGAAAAGTGCACTAAAATTGACGATACATCTTTGATCTCCGATGGGGCAGGCCATCTCCAAACCAATTCTTGGCGAGTTGCCAAGGGATTGAATGTACATAAACAATAAAGGGTTTAATACTGAACCATATTTGAGTAATTTGGCTGGTTGTTCAGAAGGCAAAGTACAATTAGATCCGTCTCCTCGTGATGGCTCGTTCAAAGATAAAGATATGAAAGCAGCCAAATTGATGGTACAGGACGGCTGAGGAGATCCGTCTTGGGACGATGAGTATATGAAAAACAATCATATACTGGTGGAAAAAAAATTGCACCGTGGTATAAAGGGCCAGATCAGGGGAAAACGGACTGATTAAAAAAAAAATCTTTTTTTTTTTTTTTTTCTAATGTCCATGTTGACTATCCCAGCGGCTCCGCCCTCGGTATGATACTGTTGGAAAGCTGACCAAGAAAAAAGTATACCCCTAATGTTGGCTTGGTGTTTATCATTTGTTCTAAAACCTATCCGCAAGATTTCCCCCTACTCGTGTTTTGTTTTTTTGGGTGTGCCCCGCCATTCCAGACGGGTTTAAAATAATCCCGCTGGCAATGTAGGATGCTGTCGCGATTGCTAAAGATTAGCCAGATCCTTTACGGTGTCTGCATCAATATGTGTCTGTATTGAAGCATTTAACCACGTACAGTCAATTGACTGGGCGTGATTATCGCTTCATTTTGACTAAAACACTGCCGCTACAAATTACAGAGGAAGAGTTGATTGCAGAGATTGATGTTTTGAGTCCTAAACGGGATGCGCCGCCATCTCGCCACGGTGCTTTGTCAAAAAGTGATAAACCATTAGAATCTGTCACAACCAAAATCTTTCCGAAAGTTGCAAATAGTTGATTCGGATGAGGATGAGGAAGTGTGGATTTGGGCTGATGTGGAAAAGCAAAAATAATTTTTCAGACAATTGACTGCATTTCTGGTGAAATTGTCTTCGGCTAAGCAAAATTTGTCGCATGCTGCAAACACAAAACAAAGCAGGCGAAAATCCTGTTGCATTTTACAATCGATTTAAGCATGCTTGGACTGAAAAATCTGCCATTCCATTAGATCAACATTCTCCTTTGTTTGTCAATACGTTTTTGAATAACATGCAAGCAGAAATCGCACAATTGGTTCGTTTGACAACTTCGAATATAACAGATATTTCTGTTGACTCTTTGTCTCGGGGACTGCGTGAGCTTTCCACCGCGGGGGCTTTTGAAGCCTCCCGAGGGAAACCTACAGCGATGATGCTGATTAATACTGTTGTCAAAACAGGGACGAAAGTATGTTGTTATTGTGGCATTGCGGGACACTTCGCTAACGCTTGTAGAAAAAAGCAGTGGGAGTTTCCGGTGTCCCTGTACGTTGTGAAATGACACCAACTTTACCGGTAACTTCTAAAGACAATCCTTCTTTGTTTAAGATGCACGCTTTTGCGATAATACCTGATGCTCCATTTTGCCTTTTGGGTAGAGATTTGCTGCATAAATTGGGTGCTCATATTACATTTCAGAATAATTCTCTGCAACTCATGTTTCCTTCTGTCTATTCTCTGACTGTTGAGACAGGAAGTGCGACCACTGAGGCTGAGGTTGCAACTGCAGCCTTACCGGAAAAAGGGGATGTCAACCCTCGCTTGTGGGCGGAGCATAAGGATGATGCGGGCCTCATAGATGTCCGCCCTTATGCGGCTACTCTGACCAGAGACACACCAGTCTCTGGTCAGAGATTATTGTAAACAATACCCTCTCTCAAAAAAAAAAATCGATGGGATTCGACCTATTATAGAAAATTTGCTGGCACAAGGCATTCTGATCAAGACTCACTCACCCTACAATACACCGATCAATCCAATAAGAAAAGCGAATGGTTCCTAGCGATTGACACAGGATCTTAGAAAGATTAATGACATAATTAAACCATTGGCTCCTATTGTACCTGATGTGCACACAATACTTAATTCTATTCCTAGTTCACATGCCTATTTCACAGTTATTGATCTATGCTCTGCATTCTTTTCCATTCCTGTAGATCCTGTCTCACAGCCACTGTTCGCCTTCACCTTTGACCATGCACAACTTAGCTGGTCTAG